>JAUPFT010000022.1:28480739-28778239 GCA_036936625.1 Parnassius smintheus behrii
AGCCCATTCGTGCTGGAATCAGAATATAGCTGCAGCGTGGCTCGACCACGTTTAATCGTACCGGGAATCGAGCCTAAGCCTCCTAGATGAAAGGCAGGTATACTGTGGTGGATATATTTAAAATTAGATAGTAGGAATCCTATCAATATAAGCAGTTTGCTCTTGGTAGCATCATAATAAATGTTATATTTCACAGTTAAATTTACTATAAATATTTTCAAAATAGATAACTATGTATAGAAATAAAATGGAAAATTTGCTGGCTATCTGGTGGCTTAGTAATCAACGAATTAATATTATTTATTGATATTAATGAATTTAGTATTTTTCAAAACAAATAAAGGATTGTAAAATACTTAAATTACTTACACATAAAATTAACCTCGTCTTTTTATTTTTCTTCACCTTATTTTGTAACATCTTTTGAAAGATCCTTTGATTTCATGGCTATAAGTTGCAATTTTTTTGAATGATAAATAAGTTATTGAATATCTTCAAAAACTATTATGTTTCAAATAAAACGATATAATATTTGAATTTGCTACTACGTTAACTTATTACTTTTTCTGTCCAAATAATAAAGCAAACTCGTATTTTTATAGACATTTTTAAAAGACGCACATGCTTTAAGCAATAAACATAAACATTTTGTTTTTCAATTAAACTCTAAGAATGGGACAATTAATCACAATGCCTGATTTTAGACTGTGAAGTATAAATCAAACAAATTGTTTCACTTGCACATGAAATATTATAAACGTGACTGAAAATTCCATCACTTGCAGAAAATGCATTTGGTATGAAAATTTAATTACGCCTGACGACGTGAACAGAATAAATTTATTTGTACTCAGTGATACCCGCCGTTTTTAATTTATCATTTGAATAAGAAGCGTAAGTTTAATTATGACTCATATTTACATAACGAAGTTTAAATGAAAACCGTGGAGTGGCGGTGCAGAATATCCATATCATCTCGCGGGTGTCGTAAGAGGCAATGGAGGAAAACAAATCAAAAGATGGGCAGTAGCCTCTTCCTCGTAACGAATAAAATTAAGAAACATAAACATTTCAGAAGCAAAATTTCGCCTTTATTTCAATGAACAATTTCTACATCTATTGGCATGAAATTTCAAATCAAATCAAATCAAATCAAATAATTTATTTGTAAAACATAGGTCAAAAGTTACAAGCTTGGTGGAATAGGTATGATACGTAACACTATGTTTCGCCTACAAAGGCATACAAATATTTGTTTATCACTATCACCTGACAATATAAAAATTAATTTTTAATAAAATAACAATTTCAATTATAATTAGTATGTTTAGAACATTAACTATTATCTTTACTACTAATTATTATCTTAATTATCAATTACATAAATATAAACATATAATAAATAAATCGTCCATTAGTTATTGCAGGTACTATAAACCATTCATTTTATCTTCAAAGTATTCGTTGATAGAGTAGTATGCTTTGTATATTAAAAAACTCGAAAGCAATTTCTTAAATTTGTCTATATTATCAGTTTCTTTGATGTTTTCTGGGAGTTTATTAAAAATTTTGGGAGCCATACCCAGGAAACTTTTTGATTACAGGGCTGTTTTATGAGGTTTTGTGCGTAGTTTATTCCTATGTCGTTTATTATTAGCGTTTTCAAATATGCTTAAATGTTTCCTTACAAACATAGCTACTTCAAATATATATAAAGATGGTAGAGTCATAATGTTAAGATTAATGAAATGCGGTTTGCAACTATCGGTAACCTTCAACTGAGATACTGCTCGTAAACATTTCTTTTGCGCTTTAAATACTAGTTCGCGTTTTGGAGAATTTCCCCAAAATATTATACCATATCTCAGTGTTGAAGAGACGTATGCATGGTAGGCGGTTATGACTGTTTCACGATTTGTAATTTTTATAAGGTTATGTAGTGCATAGTGGAATTGATTTATCTTTTTTATTATGTATTCAATATGTTTACTCCATGTCATTTTTTCGTCCAGCCAAATTCCCAGAAATTTTGTGTGTTCTTTTTCGTTTATGATTTTAGTTTTATAGTTAATATTAATTTTTGGTTGTTTTTTTCTTTGTTTGAATGACATAATATGCGTTTTATCCAAATTAATTTTAAGATTATTGTCATTCAGCCACTCTATTATCCTGTATAAATTCTCAGTTATGTCCGTTTCGATTGAGACCTTGTCTCGTCCCGTGAATAAAACTGTGCTGTCATCAGCAAATAAGGTCATAGGGTGCTGAGTCACCTGGGGCAAATCATTGATATATATTAGGAATAGTAATGGACCGAGTACGCTTCCTTGCGGCACACCGTAGGTTGTTTGCTTTGGTTGCGAAAGGTATGTTATTTCAATATTAGTACAAGGACAGATCTTTTTTATTTTAGTAATTTGTTTCCTATCATTCAAGTATGAAATAATAAGATTTAACACATTACCTCTGATTCCATATTTTTCCAGTTTAAGCGCTAAGATATTTAAATCAACGTAATCAAATGCCTTGGTCATGTCCATGAACAAGGCGGTTGTTGGTGTACGATTATCCACACCGGTGATCACTTTTTCAATAAATCCATACATGGCCATATTTATGTTTTTACATTTTCTAAAACCATATTGTTCGTTTGCTAAGATGTTATTAACTTCCAAATAAGAATATAAGTTGTTATATATTACTTTTTCTATTATTTTGGAGAATGTTGGAAGCAAAGCGACAGGCCTGTAGTTTTTAGGGTCATGTCTGTCCTCCTTTTTATATAAAGGATTTATAACGGATATTTTTAAAGCACTAGGAAAAGTACCATTTTCAATACATAAATTCACTACGTAACTTAGAACTGGGGAAATTTCAACGGCCACTAACTTGACTACTTTTGTAATTATATCATCATTACCAGCACTGTTAGTATTTTTTAATTTATTAATTATTTTATATAAATCGTGAGGAATACATGCAGGCATAAACATTGAGTTTAGTCTACTACTTATGGATGTGTTACTTTGGTGACTATTACTAAACTGGTTTATGGGCTGAACTTCATTGATAAAATAATTATTAAATTCCTCAGCAATTTTTTCGGGATCATATATATATTTATTATTAAAATTAATTTTTGTAATATTATCTTTAGGTAAGTTGTATTTATTCTTATTTATCACTTTCCATGTGGCTTTTGTTTTATTCTCCGCATTGTTGATATAATAACTATTGCGCGATTTTTGTGTCAAATTAATGATTTTTCTTAATCGTTTACTATAAACTTTAAGCTTTCTCTTATTTTCCTTAGTAGGGTGTGGTCGAGAATGCCATAGCATTTCTCGTTTACGTTTACAACACAATTTAATACCATTAGTAACCCAAGTAAGTTTCCTATTTATAAGAATTTTAATTTTAAGTATCGGAAAGCAAAGATCGTAAAATAGTTTAAATAATTCATTGAATTCATTAAACGCTTCATTAGCATCAAGACATTCATAAACACTATTAAAACTGA
Organism: Parnassius smintheus behrii; assembly: GCA_036936625.1. NCBI lineage: Eukaryota > Metazoa > Arthropoda > Insecta > Lepidoptera > Papilionidae > Parnassius > Parnassius smintheus. The sequence goes on from JAUPFT010000022.1 coordinate 28,484,260, forward strand.
GACTTCTGATGGCATTTTTAAATTTATTTAAGTTTTCTATGCTGTAATCTCGTTTTAACATGAACCAATGAGAGATAGTGTATGTTTTGTTAACAGGACATTTTAAGACTTGAGCAGTATGATCTGATATTCCCAGATCTATCACTTCACCTTTACTGCCTCTTATATTATGAATTATATTATCAATACACTTGCCACTTTGTAAACGTGTAGGCTCGCAAATACTCGATCGTAAGTTAAAATTTAACAATTTATTTTCTAATTCCGTAGAAAGCCGTGAACTTTGTAAAATATCTATGTTAAAATCGCCACATATTATAAGTTTTTTTTTTATTAGTACTACAAAATTTTTGTAACACACCTTCAAAGTTATTGAAAAACGTAGTTACGGCGTCTATGCTTTCTTTCGGAGATCTATATAAACAGACAATAATTATACCGTGTTCTATTAATTCCACACCACAACACTCCACAATGTTAGGGCAGGAGTATTGATGTAATTCGACTATTTTGTATTTCAATTTGTTATTTATTAAAACACATGACCTCCCTCTTCTGTTATTTCTGTTGGCGTATGTTGCTAGTTGAAAATTAGCTATGTTCAAATGTATATCATCACCATTTTTCATGTTATGCTCTGTAATGCAGATTACATCTATATTTTTACCAATTTCTGATAGCTCATTTAAGTGGTAGGCTAACAAGTCCGATTTATTTATTAAACCATTTACATTTTGGTGTAAAATCAATAAATAATTATACGAGAAAAAGATTAGAGCTATTTTGAGTGTTAAAATTAGAGTTATTGTTTGCATTATTATCTACAGCCATGCACACTTTATCATCATTACCTAAATTTTTTGCTTTAATTACCAAGTCAGTCTGAGTACAATTATTTATTACGTCTTTTTTTAATTGACTATTACAATAGATTACATCAGTTTGGGTGTGTTTATTTTGTGTTTTAACTGGTAAGGATTTGTGAGCAACATCCTTATTATATAATTCAAAGTTCAGTTTATAATCTAAATGTAATACTTCTTTTAACAATGTTTTACAAAGATTTAAGGTAAAATGTTTTCTATACGGTAATTGCCTACTGTAACCCATATCAATAAATGACACGTTCGGGTGTCTTTTGCAAATATATCTGACTAAGTAGTTTAATTTATTTTCATTCAAACTCCTGTTATAGGGTATTTCCAACACTATAATCTTTGGTTTTGTTAATGTTTGTAAACAGTTCCCAAAAGCAACTTCAAACTGATAGGGGTCAGTATCGTTTATACCACCAATTATTACCACAATGTCATTTATAGTCAGTTCGGATAAAGACGTATTGAGTTGAAGAACGTTGTTAATTTTAGCTCCGGGCTTAAAGTAACAGGTAACTTTAAATGAAGTACCTAAAAGTCTTTGCAAGATTTGACAAACATACCGTCCTTGTTGATCTGCAAGTATAACAACATTTCGTATCTTTCTCGGTTCGTCCGGATTGGACCTAGTGTCTGTGGTGGATGTATTTACCGTATTTTCATTTCGAATTGTGTTAATACTAGCTTTTTGTTCTAAACTTTTATCGCTGTAACATGGTAAAGGCGTTTCGCTATTTTGTGTTTTATTTCCTAGATCTTCTTGACAGGTAAATAAATTTTTGCTCTTAGGAGAAGATGTGATGGACGAAGACAGTTTTTGTCCACTATTTGGAATATTATCTGTGTTATATATATTTCTAGTCTTCAATTTCCTTACAGAAGTAGGTCTATTTTCGGTGCATGCTATCTTTTTATACATGTTTATTACGTCGTAGCATTTTTTTTTGCACATTTTAACTGATAATATATAACTAAACTAAGTCTTAATTAAATCGTATTATTTCAAAAGTTAGTGATCTCTCAAACTCACGCGAGCTTGCGGATATCGGTAGTATAAGGTATTAGTTAACTTTTAGTACTGCGATTGATTATCCATTAGCCAAGCGTATTGATAACTGCAAATATTACTTACTTGGTAGTATTAACAAACATTTTTTTACGTGGAAAATACTCATGGATACACGTCTGTCGCGAAAGCGTCAGACCGGTTATGCCAGACTTCTGTCGACTAAAACCCCAAAGTGTTCATCTCTTATTATTAATTAATGCTGCTAATGATGCTAAATAATGCTATTTATTAATGCTGGTGTTCCACAGGGCTGCGTGCTATCGCCAACGCTGTTTCTTCTGCATATCAATGATATGTTGCATACCCGTAACATTCATTGCTATGCGGATTAGAGCACTGGTGACGCTCTTTACACCGGCCGAGCCAATATTTCTCGGGAAAACGTCTCCGAGTGCCGGGACAAACTTGTGTCTGAAGTCGAGTCTTTGCTGAACAGAGTCTCGGATTGGGGACGACTAAATCTAGTCCAGTTTAACCCCCAGAAGACACAAGTTTGCGCGTTAACCACTAAAAAGAACCCCTTTGTCGTATCCCCTCAGTTTCAAGGCACTCCCCTTGTTGCCTCAGCCAGTATCGGAATCCTCGGCATCGACATATCGAGTGACGTGCAGTTTCGTGGTCACTTGGAAGGGAAGGCCAAATTGGCCTCTAAAAAGCTTGGCGTGCTCAGCAGAGTGGGACAGTATTTCATGCCGGCACACCGCCTGCAACTTTACAAGGCGCAGGTTCGGCCGCACATGGAATACTGTTCCCATCTCTGGGCTGGGGCTCCCCAGTACCAGCTCCTTCCACTTGACCGCATCCAGCGCAGAGCGGCTCGAATCGTCGACGACCGAGTGCTTTCCAATCGGCTCGATTCACTGGTGCTGCGAAGAGATGTTGCATCTCTTTGCGTATTTTATCGCATCTATCACGGGGAGTGCTCTGAGGAATTGTTCGGATTAATCCCAGCCGCCAAATTTCGTGAACGCACTACACGGCAAACGTCCCGATACCATCCACACCATCTGGATGCTTGGCGGTCCACCACTGTACTTTTCACAAGGAGTTTTCTTCCACGTACAACCTCTCTGTGGAATAGTTTACCACCGGCGATTTTTCCGGACCGATACGACCTGGGGACCTTCAAGAAAAGAGCTTACTCCTTTCTAAAGGGCCGGCAACGCACCCGCAAATCTCCTGGTGTTGCGGTTGATCATGGGCGGCGGTAGTCACTTAACATCAGGTGAGCCGCATGCTCGTTTGCCCCATCTTCTATAAAAAAAATCTCTTCTCCCTTATCGGAGCTACGGGAACTCTTTAGCATACTACCACAACCCCGACGGCGATAGCCCTTACAAGGTTGGACTCGAACGTTTCTTCATGTAGGGGCGATCGAAGATACCGTACGCACGACCTCAATGCACTACGTAAGAGGCCACAAACAATTCACATGTCCGCCACCTAAGCCTCAATTATGAGGGGTGGAGGAGAGTCTGATATGCTCTTCTCCAGCGTAAAGCTCTCCGACTGTGGATTGGGATAATGGTCGTCCTTTCCCTCTCCCTCTCCGCAGCCTCCTTTCGCGACGGAACTTATTCGCAAAAGTAAGCGCAAGCATTCCACGCTCTCTTGTATCCAAGCAAAGCTGAGAGCGAAAGGTCGTTTCTCACTACAGCTACAAGTCCACAACGCAACTCAGCCCAAGCCGGGCAATCCTCAAGGGTATACTGCGGAGAGGGAGAAATATAAAGTTTATTACTGTATGCGAGCGGAATACACCATCGCGTTATTTTTATAATTTTTTTACATCTTACGCGAGTGTCTATAACATAATTAAAATAACAACTTAGGAAACATTTATTTTTTTATTTGTAGAACTAAATAAAAAAGCGTGATTACGGTTAATAGCACGCATACATTCATTTTGTTTCGTTGCCCGTCCTCAGCACCATTCTGATAGAAACCCTTATGTAATCGAATCTGTTTGGCAGTCATAATCGCCTCTTCTAGGTGACGATATCTCCTATTCCCAACTTCCATGCTCCATACACTGCAGGAGCAAGCCTCTTGTAGTGTAAAGACAACCTTGAATAGTTCAAAGACTCACTTTATTCATATATGAATTGCCTAATAAAGCAGGCAAATTTTGACAGTTGCGCATAAGCACTTTGCCAACGACTTTTCGTAACTTATTCCTTCGACTACGACATTATTTGTGAGTGCGCGTCATCACCCAATTTAAATTGAGACTTATTTTCACGTTCAAACTAAATGTATCATTGTGATTAGAAGCGACAGTAGCCTAATGGCAGGGTGCCAACCGCGAACACAAAAGGTCGTGTGTTCGAATCCGCCATCTGAAAACTGTCGTGTCGTGTCCACTCCTAACACAAGCATTTTAAGCTCACCAAGAATGATTACAGGGAATATTAGAAATACTCAAATCATTGCTAGTATTAAAAAAAAACATAAATAATGGAACCGGGTATTTAGAAGTATTCAATATTAATACAATATTCACTTTTTTAAAAGACTTATATATAAAACTATGTGCTAAATTCATATTCATTGTATTGAAAATAAAAAGTCTAAGGTAAACTCACATCATTTAAAGCTTAATATTTTTCTAAAAGCCATTAAAAAGTTCGGCAAAAATGTTGAATAATGAGCTGACGGTACCAAGGAATGCAAATAAACTTGACAGTGGCAAAGTTTTTGTCAGCTTGCAATATATCACATGCGGTCTAACAAATTTTTTGCGTAAAAATACGATTATTTATTTCTTTAAACACGAAGTAAACGGAATTACACGTCAAAAAATATAAATAGATGTCATTAATTTAATTACGTGTTTTTTTACTTAACAGTAAATAGTTGAATAAAACCATATAACAGGTTAGTTTTCATAAAGTGCTACTCCAACTTCTATAAATTCCAATAAAAAAGACTGGATAGCGGAAGGTTTTTTATGGAAGTACGGGTGACAAACAGTCAACATACCATATAGCTATCCTTGATTATACACATAGCGATTTCTTAAACCTAATTTTCGTATTTCAGTAACTGTATATTGTGCCAAGTTTCAATTATCTAAGTAAAATAGCTCATAAAAATCCTTCTGTGAAAAACAGTTAATAGGTGAAGAGAATTCCACAAGAATTGTGATGGTAATTTCAGCATGAAAAACTATAATTAATCAATAAAAATTACTTACTTCTATAACCATTCCGTTACAGACTATCAAAAGTCTATTGGTGAAATGTGCACTGCATGGAATATGATTAGCATAGTAGACACAGCGGATAGTGAAACCCTCTATGTCAAAAGTCCATTTGACATAGTTACCTCGCTTAGCAGATGGATTGGCAATTGTTACACTATTATGTATTTTTTTGTAAAAGTATGTAAGCACTTATTTACTTTTACACAAATAATGCAAAAATTTCTAACAAACAATTTGAAGGGCTCCGGTGACTTCTCATTTTTATTACTGCCTTTATTTCTACTATAGCAGTTCTGAGTCTCTTATGGACAATACATATGCAAATAAAGCTGACCATGCTACGCTGAGTTTGTAGACGAAAATAATTACCCGTGACTTTTTCACTGTGGCACCCAATAAATAACTCCGGTCGCATTTGAAGCAAAAGCCAGAAATATTGAAATATTGTTTAACATAGGATTTTTTTAATGAAAATTGCCTTGTGTTTAGCTTTAGTGAGTGTTAGTTTTATTTATTCAATTTTTAATATTGGTTGCGCCGAAATGAACCCACATTTGTATTTGTGTTAGTTAAATTATTAGCCGGCAATAATCTCCCTCCCTACTCCCGTTTCCCTTCCCGCACGGGAATACCCAATAGGGGGCTAAACACGATGCTGTCGCTTTTTTCGGCCAATGGGAGGGCGCTCCGCAAAATGTGAAGAGCCGGAGGCACGCCACTGGCCAACCAGAGTCATCGACGTATGCCACCGTCACTCGACCAATTGGAGTGCGATCTTGGCTGTAATAGCACTCTGTGACAGTCGAGCCACAGAACAATACGAACACCGTGCTGACACCGCTTGCACATTACTATGTGGTCAGCCACAAGTGTATTTAACGTCGCGCACCGCTTGCCAGTTGCGACATAGTTCCACCAGCCTCGAGGACTTAGTAAGAGGCCTCATCCCCAGAATCACTGAACGGTATTCGCCGTAAGTCAAACAGGTTTACGAAATAACACTGGAACATCCCAATGAGGAGGTGGAGGAAATGTATGAGGATATTTCATGTAGATAGCCATCCATTCCTTCAAAACTCACTATACGGTGTTGAAGGTAGGGAAATTTGGGATAAAGCAACGGAACCCAAGGGGCCAGCAGCTGGCCGACTTCATGGAGAAAGTGAGACTCTTTTTGATGAACTCTTTCTTCCAGAAGTCGAGCCCTGACGGTTCGACAAAAATGAGATTTAATCATTATGATGACTAGACGGCAACTGTTCAGTGATGTCTCAGTGATCGCAAGGTGAAAACCGGCAGCGATCACCGAATGGTTAGAGGATATTTTCTAAATAGATAAAAAAATTGTGATTTTTTATGTTATTTTTATAATAATAATCATTATTTATTTATTTACTTCAGACAGCGTCCGTAAGTGTTATTAAGAAATTTAGTTATAGCTAGGATTAGTAAAAACACATTCAAACATTTTTATAACAAGAAACATTTAAAAAAATGTGGTATAAATCCACACAATAACAAATACTTAAACTGTTATGCTGCTGTGTTTTTCAAAATCTAATAATTAGCATTTTTTATCAAGCGACGATAAACAATACTTATTTTTATTTCTATTCTCGACCACTGAATTGTGACAAAATTTTTGTTTATAAAACTTCCATGTTACTCGTTCACTATGACGTAGGTGCGCAACCAGAAGCTTGTTGTCATGCAAAACTTGATTGACGTGTTGGAGCTCGTCAGCTAGGTGTTTACTTTCACAGATCCCTCGTGCTCTCTGAACAAAGATTTACCCGTAGTAGCTAACTGTGAAAGGTGGGGGTGAGAATCACCTTTTAAATATCTAACTGTATGGTTCTTTTTCTATACACGGTGTGGCTTAAGGTGTTATCAGCATTTTAAATTACTAACACATCTAGAAAAGCTCCTCAAAGTCTTCCATGAATATGTCGGCAACAATGGGAGATACAGGTGAACCCATCGCCACACCATCTACTTGCTTGTAGAACACCTCCTTCCACAATATGTAAGGTGCCAGATGTAAGGTAGTATCCGAGTAATACTGCAAATTCTACGGGCATGTTGTTTTCTTCCAGTCATCTAGTTACAATTGAAATGCAGTCTTCAACATCAAGCATTAGCATGTGAACAATGACTACACATCAAAACTGACTATAGTTTCATTGTCTACCGGATACAGGTCTTTAATCTCTCTGACAAAATTGTGATTTGTCAGAGAGATTAAAGAAGAAAAAGATGATTGTCTCTGAAAAAAAGTGCTCATGTATGTCCCCTGAGCGGTGAAAGTATTTTTGCTAAGTGTTTGGCCAATCTGTAAGTTGGTGAATCGATTTGGCTCACTATGCGACGTCGTGGAGCATTAGGCTTATGTATTTTTGGTTAACCTATACACAACTTTGATGATTTGGCGATTTTTTGCCCTGCTTACTTCTCCTGTAAATCCAAGATTCTACAAGCGGTACGTAAATGACACTCTTAATTCTACCTCTAAGTAACTCTAAAATTCAGTTTACAATGGAGTTAGAGGCAAACAAATCTTTGGATTTTCTAGATTTGTTAGTAAATTGGAATTTTGATAAGGCCTTGAACCGCACTGTGTAAAGAAAAAAGAACCATAAAGATAGATTCATACGTAGTAGAGCCATGCTACAGCTATATTAGTAGTATAGTTGAAGCACGAATGGGTCGTATCGACCGGGGAAGGACCATGCTCTCACAGAATACCAGCGTAAAATAGCAGCTTAATGCTGCTGTGTTTCGTATGGTGAGTGTAGAGAACCAAAGACCTTTTTTACCGGAAACGATGCATTCTATCTCATTTCTTACGGGTGACAACGCATCTGCATTTTGATTCGTAATCGAGAATAAATGTTGATGTTTATGGGCCACAGCAACCACTTACCATCAGGTAGACTCTGTACTCGTTTGTCACCCTATCAACTATAAAAAAAGATATTTTATCGGTGGTTCTCACCACCATTGTTCACAGTTAGATACCGTGGGTAGATCTTTGTTTCAGGGAGCACGAGGCATCTGTGACAGTAAACACCTGTCTGCCGAGCTCCAATACGTCAAGCAAGTTTTACATGACAATAAGCTTCGGGTCCTGCACCTTCGTCACAGTGAACGAGTGAAGCCGGTCACAGTCGAGTGTGTGCCTGCTGTACTGTCATACGTCTGAGGAGTCACTGAGAAGATTGGCTATATCTTAAAGCGCGCTTCCATTAAAACATATATCAAGCCGCCGAAGAAGATTGGTCAGTTTTTACAATCAGTCAAGTGTAATGCCCCTCTACTAGATGCAGTAGTGTACAAGCTTGATTGTAAATTTGGGCTCTCCTACATAGGACAAACTAAAAGATCAATTAAAACCCGCGTTAAAGAACGTACAGCTGACGCGAAGAATCGACGCTCCGGGAAGTCTGCAGTCTGTGAACACGTACAGGATCGCCCCTGTCACTACATCAGATTTGATAGACCGCAGATCCTCGCTAAATAACGCCGATTCCTTCCAAGTATGATTCGCAAAGCTATTGAAATCAAAAAACATCCTAATTTCAATAGAGAAGATGGCTGGGCATTACCATCTGCTTGGGATCTTATAATTAATAGAATTAAATCCCAACCGAAGCATACAACTGCAATACTTCAAGATACTATAAGTTCATACTGTGGTATCCACGGTTACCTATGACATCTGGACGTTAAACATCTCAGTCCCCCGTGACCATGGGTGCTGTAAAGTACTCGAAACGCCGTGTTTTTAAAAAATTAAATATATGCAAACAAAAGTTAATATACACGATAAAATCCGTAAAAACTTGTATTGTTCAAATGTTTAGTATTCGCGTAAATAAGAGTCTCGAAGTTGGAGTTGTTTTACCCCTTGCCACGAAAAGCACGTTAAGGCCGTTTGTTGTGAATCTGTGCTCCTTCCGGTTATGAAGGATTGCCATCTGACTATGAGAGTGAGAAAACAAAGAGTGCACCTGTGCCCACACACTTGAGATCTGTAGTTATGTCCTGCGCAAGTGGCTAAATTCTGTTGAGACTGACCGAAATTTGAATTGGCTTATAACATTTGATTTTAGATTTATTAAAAATGTTTAGGTTCATAGCATAAAAGCTGCTGAAAATATTCACGGTATATATTCAGGAGCCATTTGTGTAGTTAACAACCCTGAATACTGGTTTATGATGCAATAATATTTACGTGTCGTCATTACTTTTATTGTTTTACGAGTACGCAAAGTGTGTTCGGCTTAGCAATGAAATTGTAAAAACAGCTTTATAATGTAATGTTTTGTTTGGGTTTTATTCCACCTTACAAATACATTAAGCGGGCCGTTTACTTGAGGAAGTTGTTAACTACATGATTTACTAATTGGACAGGTTAATTTCCTGCATTGGTGGGAAAGTTAAGGAATAATAATTAATAGGAATACACAAGTGGTAGAATTAAAAAATTTGTACAACCGACTTCACTATAAATAAAATGAGAACATCCACATTTAGCTTGAATTAAGAATCAAAATGTGGATATGCGTTATCACCCATGAGGAATAAGATGAAATGCATCATTTCAAGTAATAAACGTCACTGGTTACGCTAACCATAGGAAACAGCAGTATTAAGCTGCTATTTTATGCTGGTATTCAATGAGAGTGGTGAGGGTGATCCTTCCCCGGTTGAGCCAACTCATTCGTGCTGCAAATATAATATACCGCAGCAATATGTTCATTATCATAGTCATCGTTTCTGCGTTCAAATAAATAGTTCCACAAGTTATACAAGATTGTTGATGCATTCTTAAAAACGCAATGCCCAACGGTTGATTAGGAAGACTGAAAGAAGTGGGTGTTTACTAAAGACCGCTGATGGTACCGTGTCGCAGTGGTTTAGCAAAATGAATTTCAGCGCTGAGGGCTGTGGGTTCAAATCCCGCACAGAACAGGAATTTGTATGGCTTACAAATGATTGTTCCTGGACTGCATGATTATCCTTGTACAATTTGTTTTTTTTTTCTTTGCCTCCAAGATATAGGAGAAAACCCTGTGCATCTTAGGAGTTAAGTGCTCGCCGTAAATATTTACAATACAATAGGAATGTGAAAACAAAAACACACAATATGTTTTTGGCTTGCAACTTGTTTTTAAAAAGTAAACCTAACTTTCTCTTTATTTGATGAAAATATATTAAAATATCATTTAATACTAAACATTTCTAATTTCCGGGTTAATTATGACATCAGGACGTCAAACGCCGCAGTCGCTCCGAGACCACAGGTGCTTTACTAGCTGTAAATGACACGAAACGACAGGAATAAAAAATAAGGCGATAAAATCCATAAAATCAGTTTTATTTAATGTGTAGGATTCCTGTAAATGTAAGAAATTATTATGTAAACATTTCCATTTACAATTATTATGTTAAAGAGTAAGTTTAGTAACTACGAGAATCCTTTCGTTTTGATTGCCTCCTATAAATATTAGGTTTTTATTTGCTCTCCCGTATAAACAGTAAATGTTCTAAGTGTGACTGACATAAATAAAACTTTAAAGAGAATTTGTAATGAAAATCAAAACTGCCATTTCGTGGAATGTAAATACAGGAATACTTTTCAATTACGTAATTCAATTATGTGATAGATTGCATTGACTACGAAAATGAATATCTCAATCCCAAACAATTAAAAAAAATAACACGAAGTAAGGCAGCGCCTGAAAAAGCTCCCTCTAAGCCCATAATTCACTCTCTCTTCTACCCAAGGTTAGCTGGTAGAGAATGCCATATAGCACTAAGCTCGCCTTTTGTACAAAATCTTTGGTGCAATAAAGAATGAAATAAATAAATAAATAAAATAATCAAACAGAATGATGAAAAACAGTTTTATTTTTTTAGTTTAAAATAATAATGTTGAAATTAAAAAATAATAAAGTTGAAAAAAAAATTTCTGAATTAAAATCTTCACATATGTAAGGCAATAATTATTATATTATTATATATATTGGTAACGCCAGTTAACAATCTACTTTATCAACATTACATTACATATCGCATTGAGTTCGTCCTAAGTTATATCTACTTTATCAACATGACTAGTGCATATTTTTTGTTTCCTTCCTTCCTTCCCTTTCCTACCGCACGCGCTGCCGCCGAGGTGAAAAAGAGGATCTCGGCGCGCGTCATTATACTAAGTGATATTACGCCATCCGCAACGCACGGCCACCCGTCGCGTCTTATATATATTAACCGCAAACCGCGCAGGACGAACATTGAGTTCACCTGTTTATGTTTAATATTCACCGCATCAGACATTGTGTCTTTGTAACTCATAAAAGTGTGAGACGCCCCCGTAAGGGCAAAGGTGGAGAGTGTGGGACTTCACGAGACTGTTCCGAGAGTGCGTGTGCGCCGAACCACGTGGCGAGCTCGCTATATAGCAGACACTCCAGGAGGAAGGCGCGGCAGCCCTCATCAGGTCAGTGCGTGCTATCCCACCTATTTATTTTCCCCTTTGCCGTATGCACCAAAATTACAGTCCACTAAATCTTTATCGAAGATACCTTAAGTTACTGGCGTCTCCATTTTAATGGTCCTTCTCGCTGGATTGACCTTGACTCTCTATTTTAATGGTCACTTCTCACTGGATTGACCTTGACTTTCCGCCCTTATTAGATCGTTATCGTAATAAGCGTTTATATAATTAATTATTTATATTTTAATCCGACTTCGGATTAACCCCGGTGCGCATGGGGCTAAATGGCACTCGATGTATTTTAAAGCCCACTTTTCACTGTGAAGACGAAATTATAAATGTCCCATCTAATATTGATTATGTGATACTTAAGTTTTATTCTAAGCAACATAACGAATATCACGCTGTTGGCGGTGTTTACATACCACCAAATCAGCCCTTAACTGCTTACCAATTATTTTTAAACTCTCTCCAAAATGAGCTTATGTGCAACGAAAATACAAAAATATATATTTTCGGGGACTTCTACCCGACATTGAGTGGCTGCAGTATGACGGGAGTACATGTACTCCTAATACGCATTACTGCAAAAATCCAATGACTTTGCTCGTTTCAAATTTTTCATCAATTGTAGGTTGCAAACAATTTAATTTAATAAAAAATAATAAGAATCGAATCTTAGATCTTTTCATTTCAAATAATGATACAAGTACTTGTAAGTCACCACTAAACTCTTTAGTTCCGATAGACGTCTTTCATCCGCCATTTAACGCCGAGCTACTTTTCAACGTAGAATACACACAATTGGCGCGTAAAACTTTACCAAAATACCGATTCTCCGAGGGTAAATATGTAGATATTAATGACGATATTAAACGTGTAGACTGGGCAAGTATTTTAGAGGTGCCGTCCTTAGACACTGCCACCAACCACTTTTATGAAGAGATATATAAAATCATTAGGAAACACGTACCTTTACGCCCAACCAAATCTAAAAAGTTTCCAATATGGTTTACACGCCCACTAATGCACATATTTAAAAATAAAGAAAAATCATGGATAAAGTGGAAAAAATCTTCTAACCAAGTAGATTATGAGGAATACTCTGTTCTTCGAAAAAGATTTAAACAACTTTCCGCGCAGTGTGTAGTGTTATGCTTATACATACTTACATATTATTTTACACTATTTTAAACTTATTTTTCCATTCTGTTTTTGATGCTCTGCTATCGAAACTAAAGATATTAAAGTTTTACCTTATGAGCATTTAACTCCTAACCAAAAGGACATCGCTAACGACATCATCCAACGCTTCAAGACAATTTCTTTTGAAGAAAAAGGTATCCTGGGGAGCACACACTTAATCACTCACAAGATTGATACTGGTGATTCTCTTCCAATCAAACAAAGATGTTACAGACTGTCTCCTGAAAAACAAAAGGCGTTAATTAATGAAGTTGATAAGATGCTGGGATGGAACGTCATTGAACAATGCGAAAGTCCTTGGTTATCTCCAGTTCTCATCACTCCGAAGAAGAATGGTGAATGGCGTTTCTGCGTAGACAGCAGGAAGCTTAACTCAGTTACACGTCGTGATGCTTATAGTCTGCCATTAATAAGCGAAATTTTGGACAACCTGAAGAATGCCAAATACTTATCAAGCATCGACATTGCGAAAGCATTTTGGGAGATTCCCTTGAATCCTGCTGATAAAGATAAAACTGCATTTTATGTACCTGGAAGAGGTATGTTTAGATTCAAGGTAATGCCTTTTGGTCTCTCTAACTCACCTGCAACTCTACAAAGATTAATGGATATGCTTTTTACTCCTGAATTTGAGAACAAGGTATTTTGCTATCTGGATGACATCGTTATTATTAGCGAGACTTTTGATGAACACATATCGCTTCTCATGAAAGTTCATGAAAAACTTTCATATGCTAATCTGACTATTAACTTTGAGAAGAGTCAATTCTTCAAGAAAGAACTGAAATACCTTGGTTTTCTAGTGGACGAGTATGGTCTACGTGCTGATCCAGATAAAATAAAAGCTATTTTAGAATATCCTGTACCTACTTGCAGAAAAGAAGTACGTAGATTCATAGGCACCTGCAGCTGGTTCAGAAGATTCATTCCAAACTTTAGCACCATTGCCTCTCCACTCAACCAACTAACCTGTTCCGGGAAGAACGCTCCTAAATTTTTATGGAATTCACAAGCTGCAGCTGCTTTCCAGAAACTTAAAGAAGCTTTGGTAACTGCTCCTGTTCTTGCTTGCCCTAACTTCGAGCTACCCTTCTCTGTACATTGTGATGCATCAAATTATGGCATAGGAGCAATGCTTACTCAACATCAAGATGACAAAGAAGTCGTGATTGCTTACATGAGTAAAGCACTAAACAAAAATCAACAGAATTACTCAACTACTGAAAGAGAAACATTGGCTGTAATAACTGCGTTAGAACATTGGCGATGTTATCTAGACAATGGTAAAGAATTTACAATATATACTGACCATGCTGCACTTAAATGGTTACAGAACTTATCGAATCCTTCAGGAAGACTTGCTCGCTGGACTTTACGCTTATCATGCTTTAACTTTGTCCTGAAACATAAAAAAGGAAAGGATAACGTTGTTCCAGATTTATTATCAAGACATAAGAATCAAGAACGTCCTGATACACGAGAAATTTCATCTCAAGGCGTACATCCTATTACGATTGAAGAACCACCTGATCGTGAACTTGAGCACTACAACAAGATTTTTCTCGGATGCTCCAACAACCCAGACGCATATCCCAACTACACTATCAGGGATAACAAACTTTACCGATGCATCCATTCTCCCGATCGTCTAAACGATGACTTTATTTGGAAAGAAGTTCCACTACCTCAAGATAGACATGCACTTATTGAAGTTAACCATGGTTCCCCTTCAGAACTCCATCTTGGTATCTTCAAGACATTCAAGAAAATATCTTTAAAATACTATTGGCCTGGTATGTTTAAGGACATTGCCAAATTAATGTCGTCTTGTGAAACCTGCTTAACCTACAAACACCCTAATCATTCTCCCTATGGTCTTATGGGTAAACCCAAACTTTGCTCCAGACCTTTTCAAACTATATCCTTAGATCTTATGGGTCCATTACCTATGACTCGTAGACGAAATCAGTATATTCTAGTAATTAACTGCAATTTTACTAAATATACTATGATTTTTCCCCTTAAACGTGCTACTTCAGCTAATATTATTAATCTTTTGGAAAATTCAGTTTTCCTAGTTCATGGCATTCCCCAAACTATTATAATGGACAACGCGGTTCAATTTCAGTCGCGAGAATTCCAATCATTCTTAAATTCTTATAACGTTCCTTGTATTTTTCACACAGCTTTATATTGTCCTCAGGTTAATCCTACGGAGAAGTTTAATAGTACAATTATTACAGCTCTAGCATCTCTAGTAGGAGACGATCATAGATCCTGGGACAACCATCTTGCTAAGATTCAGTACGCAATGAACAGCGCTACAAATGTGGCTACTGGCTTTACTCCAAACTTTTTAGTCTTTGGTAGGGAAACAATATCTTGTGGTTCCTTCTATACTCCAACTCAGAACCTCGAGGAATTGATATTTATGCCTCGTGATATTTACGCGTCTAATGCTGGTCTCCTCTCATCTATTTTTCACAAAGTTCAAACTAAACTGCACATAGCTCACGCTAAAAATAGCGCTCGCTATGATCTTCGCCGGTCTTTTAAAGAATTTAATGTGGGAGACACTGTTTGGCGTAAAAACCATGTTTTAAGCAATGCCGGCGCTTACTTTAATGCTAAACTTGCCCCTAAGTTCATTAAGTGCAAAGTGATAGCTAAACTGTCACCACTAGTCTATGTGCTTGAAGACCCTAATGGAGTTAGAGGCAAGTGGCACATCAAAGATGTAAAATCATAAATTTTTTTTTTTAACTTTTATTAACTGTATATATGTATAAATATCACCATCATTCTCACCTTATTATTTTTATTTCTTTGTTTGTTTGGTGATCCAGTGTTCTTCAACACATCTTGCTTTAGGACCTCGAATTTTCGTTGGTTAATCTTCACTTTTTGTTTCAGACACATCTCGTTAGTGATGTTGCTGATCTCTGGCTTTGAGCCCTACCGCTCTGGCCGTTCTTAATCTTTACTTAAGTCATAGCGACTAAAGCTTGCTTAAGATTAATTTCTTTATCTTTATCTTCACTCAGGAGCGGATGACAACTCCTTAAATAAGCCTGGATGTCCTTTCGAAATGTTTTTTTTTCCACGCAGGAGCGGATGACAACTCCTTAAATAAGCCTGAATGTCCTTTCGAAAACACACTTTTAGAGTGGTAGTCATTGAATGTGAACTCCACCCTTACCTGAATGCAGATGATGAATGTAAGAGATAGTATATCTGATTTTGCCTGTTGATGTCTGTTACTGCAAAGCTGTGTTTTTATGGTTTATTTTAGAATGTACATGTAAAAATTTTTGCCGAGTCAAAAATTTTCCAGGGTCGGGGGGAAAATGTAGTGTTATGCTTATACATACTTACATATTATTTTACACTATTTTAAACTTATTTTTCCATTCTGTTTTTGATGTTCTGCATTCGCCTCAAAACTTGATATTTTGCATCACCTTTATTTCCATAGGATCCTGTAATATTTTTAATTCATAAGAACACAATAACAAATCATTTTCACTTCGTATTTTTCATGCTATCAGCACTTTTTAAATCGGTGTCAATGGAGTCTACCTTTTTCGGTCTTTTATTTAGTTCTCCGTAACTCTGCAATTTCGGGTTTCGTGCGCGCTGTTGCGCTACTTTTTTTTCCTATATAAATAATATCTCATTTTTCACTTAAATCTTGCCGTTTCTGTATTACGAGCCTAAAACCAAAATTTGACATGTTTTGATATCGTTGTTTATCAGGTTGTCATGGCAATTTTTATTCAATTATCGTTACCGGCCTGATGTTTTTACTTCAAAATACTCCTTTCTTCTTGGCCATTTACAAGAATTTGCTTTTAATTTAAATAATTTCAAATTTAATGAGAATAATATTACGTTCTTATGTGAGATCCGTCAAAAAGCAAAAATAAGCCGAATTCAATCGGCGAATGGGGAGTCTGACTTGAGCTTTGATACTTGAAGCATCTCCTAAAGGCCTTTTCTGCACTGCCTCGGGATCCTGCAAACCTCTGCCCGCTCCTTAAGTCGTCGCCTAGCCACGCCTACGCCTCCGCCTACTAGTGCGCTGTGTTTACTTACTTCAAACGCTGCGTGCCTTCTCCTGACGTTGCGTGGACCTACTTCAGACGCTGCGTGTTTATTCCGGACGCTGTGTGGGTCTACTCCGGAAGTTGTGTTTGCCTACTCCAAGCGCCGCGTGTACCTACTTTAAACGCTGCGTGCCTACTCCAGACGCTTCGTGGACCTACTCCCGACGCTGCGTACCGGCTCAAGACGCTGTGTGGGTCTACTCCAAGCGCTGCGTGTACCTTCTCCAGACGCTGCGTGTGTTTTCTCCAGATTCTACGTGTTCCTAGAGCAGGAGCTGTGCACCTATCATAGGCATAGCCTGTGCATACTTCGTTGCAGTATCTTTTGTTATTTTTTTTTTTTAATAATATTGTAAATCACCATCTTCATTACAACCCATCATCACCTTCATACCTTTTTTTATAAAAGATACTGTAAAACTTCAAATTTTTAAATAATTTATTTTATTTTGGTTGTTTTCGTTCTAGTTAAGTTAGGTTCTTAGTTTTTTTATTGTCGCTTCACGACAAGTGCTTTAATTCATATTTAAGTAAAATTGAAACAAGTTTGCAGAAAGACATCAAAGTATTTTGGTCTTTTGTAAACAATAAAAAAAAATGTGGTATTCCCAACGTAATGTCTCACGGTGGAAACGAAACCGATAATCCTGAGAATATATGTGAATTATTTTCTAACTACTTTACTTCAGTTTATGAGAACAGCTCACTGATGACGTACGACATAGATTCACTTCCTTGCTCATCAAACACTAACTTAATTATCTCAGATATATCATTTTCAAAAAACACAATAGAACAGTGTCTAAAAAACTTAGACATAACTAAAAGTTCAGGACCAGACGGTATCCCACCTTTTTTCCTCAAACATACTGCTAGCTCAATAAGCGTACCTCTGTTCTATTTGTATAACCGCAGTTTGCGTGAAGGTTTAGTGCCCACAGTCTGGAAATCTGCGAATATAACCCCAGTGTTTAAAAACGGTTCTAAAACTGACGTGACTAATTATAGACCTATTTCCTTACTTTCTGCCTTATCAAAAGTCCTTGAACGCTTAGTACATAATTCAATTTATCCGAGTTTACACAACTTACTAATTCCAGAACAACATGGTTTCGTAAAACACCGATCGACCACCAGTAATCTTATTTTATATACAAACTTTCTGTTTGATAATATGGACAATCGAATACAAACTGATACCGTTTACACAGACTTTTGTAAAGCTTTTGATAAAGTGGATCATTCCATCCTTCTTCAAAAACTTGCGTTCAATGGTATACGTGGAAACTTATTGCGGTGGTTCTCTTCATACATTATTAATAGGACCCAAAAAGTTGTTGTCAATGGATTCTCCTCTAGCGAAAAATTAGCATCCTCAGGTGTACCACAGGGATCTATACTAGGTCCGATGCTCTTCACATTGTATATTAATGATATTCAGTCTTGTTTTATAAATAGTAATTTTTTGGTGTATGCAGATGACCTGAAAGTTTATCGAAGTGTAAAGTCCCTTAATGATTGTGAGAAGCTACAGGAAGATCTTGACCGGTTATCTAACTACTGTCTAATCAATAAACTACAAATAAGCATCCCTAAATGTAAATCTATTTCTTTCACCAAAAACGTAAAAACCTACAATTACATATATTCCCTTCTTAACAGTCCCTTAGAAAAAGTATCATTAATAAAAGATTTAGGCATCCTTTACGATTCAAATCTAACCTTTAATGCTCATATCAGCAATGTAACAAATAAAGCGTATCAAATGTACGGAATTGTTGCACGAACGTGTAATTTTTTTAAAAGCTCCTCATCTTATTTACTACTTTTCAAATCACTTATCAGACCACAAATTGAATATGCAACGCAAGTATGGAGCCCCCATTATAATAAATACGGTGAACTTCTAGAATCATTACAAGCAAAGTTTCTTCGTTTTATAAATTATAAATGTTACCACGCTAAATCATCGTATCGTAACTTATTAAAAAAGTTTTCAATTCATACTTTAAAAGCAAGAAGAATATACTTTGATCTGATACTATTATTCAAAATAATTCGAAATGATTTAGATTGTAGTGAACTACTTAACAAAATATATATCCGTGTCCCTAGTCGTTCTCAACGCATTAGAGACGTGTATACACATAAATTGTTTGCGCCTAAACTATGTAATACCAATGCAGGTGAACGCGCCCCATTAAGACGTATTATGAAAGTATATAACATGCATTTTTCAAATATTGATCTATTCACTTCATCACAGTTACAATTTCGCAAGAACGTTCTAAGAAAGTTGGTAGATATTCAATAGTATCTTTAAATATTTTACAAGATAAATTTGTACTGCTAGCAATTATTTTTAATTATTTTTTTTTCCCTTTTGTCTCATTTTGATTTTTATGTTACTGAGTACTGTCAATTTTATTTTATTTTCCCTTTCTCACTTATACTCTGTTTATTGTGCATTTATTATTTACTGTTACCAATTTAATATTACTTTGTGGATAACGGTGTTGGTTACATAATGACTAATATTATTTATAAAATGTTATTTGGTTTAAGCATTATTATGTAATTGTTTGTTGTCCTGAATAAATTAAAAAAAAAAAACCCCGCCCTTATTAGAACACTAGAATAGGTCCTAATAGGTGACATTCATAGTAATTTTAAAACTATATTCATAGAATGAATAAGCATATAATTATCTATATAAATTATTTGTTGTATGTTCACATCACGTCATCAACTTTTAACTACATCTATAGATTATACTGTTAAATTACATTTATTATTTGCACATATATTTAAGCATTATATTCGTTATAAATAACTTCATAATTATTATAAAAGTTAACAATTAAAGTTCATCGTTAACGAAACAAATATTTAATAATTCAACCGCGTAGCGAGGTCGCTTACAGACTACCCGCTTATAATTATATTATTTTTGCCGCATAACTTAAGTTGTAATGCCGCCTAAAAAACAAATAGCATCGAATAATAGCGATTCCTCGGATAATGAGGGCACACCTGATGCTGAGTTGGTTTTATTGTTAGCTAAACGAGATGCTTTATTTGAAATAGTGCAAAAAATATATGATATGTCCTCGGACATCCACACAAACACTTCCACGATGGAGCGTTTTCTTGATGGAAGTTCTAATATTAATGCTTTACGTATTGAGTTTAAACAGGTCTTAGATAATTATAATTCACATTTATTAAAAATAAACCCTATTGCTAAACCTGATTATAACAGCCTCATTGCGTTTGAGTCTCTTTGCGGTAGAATAAATAGGCTTTATTTACAATATTCGCAATCTAATTCACAAAGTACTAGTACACCATCTAAAGCCAGATTCACACTTCCGCCTATCGAACTTATGCCATTTTCGGGTGACATTCGCTCATGGCCTTTATTTTATGCTAGCTTTAAATCAACCGTCCATGACAACACATCGCTTACCGACGCTGAAAAGTTATACTATTTGCTAGGTAAACTAACGGGCAAAGCCCTATCTGTATGCTCAGGTATAACTCCTTGCGCTGAAAATTATAAAATTTTATTGCAAGCACTCGTCGACAAATATGAAGACCGGCGTATGCTAGCATCTACATATATTAATCAGATGTTCGAATTTAAGCCATTGCAATCGGCCACCGCAAATAATTTTGATTTATTTACTGATAACTTTATAAGTGCAGTGCGCGCTTTACAAAACTTAAAGTTAGATAATCTCGCGGACTTAATTGTTCTTCATATCGCGCTTAAGAAGCTGGACCCGGATACCATTCGCTCTTTCGAATATAGTCATAACTCGATGGTACCTACCTTTGATGATTTAGTAAATTTTATTAAGACCCGCTCCAAAGTTTTGCAACGCACCGATTCTAGTACAAATTCTAATAGCGCACCAAACAATCGACGAGGTAACGGTAATAATCGTCGCTGTAATAATACTTCGTCGCCAAAGTATCAGGCGTACGTAAGCACGACGACTAGTTGCTCAAAGTGTCTGTGCGATAATATTGTGCATCAACACCTATTTAAGTGTGCAGACTTTAATAAAATGACGCCGCAGGAACGATTTAAATGCGTAAAGAGTAACAATGCATGTGTGAATTGTCTCAGTTTAAGTCATCGAGTGTCTAGTTGCTCTTCAAATTATAGTTGTCGAGTTTGTAAATTTAAACATCACACATTGTTGCACTTCCACCGCAGAAGCGATAATGCTTCCCCTGCGCTGGCGCGTTCTCCACCGCTTCAGCCAGTTACACTGAAGTCTACAACCCCCGCGCCCGCACACTCGCCACCCCTCACCGCAGGTGCGCGTTCAGACGTCGCGCTGTGTACTTCGTTCAAGAATGTTTCTCAACGTTCACCGCCTCCCGCGCACGCAAGTCGTTCGCAGAGAACTGTTTTATTATCAACCGCTCAAGTATTTGCTTACGATGCCTCCGCGGTGATGACTCCGCGGCTCAAAGCCATTTTATGACTAAAGAGTGCTGTCATCGTTTAGGCGTTCAACAACACGATACCGAATGTACTGTAGTAAAGGTATTCGGTGGAGTTGAAAAAATTGTAAAATCGAAATCGATTGATATTAAAATTTTCTCACGATTCGACTCGAATATTAACTTCAATATTTCAACGCTAGTTGTTGATCAAATCACCGACCTTTTGCCCACCGCTGTGGTAGACACATCTGTCTTATCACACTTCCATGGCATAAGACTCGCTGATGAATGTTATAGCATGCCTAATAAAATTGATGTTTTGATAGGCGCATCCCTTTTCCCGCACTTACTATGTCCAGACGTAATTTATTCGTCTAACGACTTGTCCGGGCCCTCGGCTTTGAATACGGTATTTGGTTACGTTATTATGGGCTCAGTGCCGACACTTCAGGTAAATCATTCTTTAACGTGCTGCTCAGTTCTAGAGTATCCTATCGTTGACAAATTAGTGCAACGATTTTGGGAGCTTGAACAGCCACCCTCCGCACCGCCAATTCAGTGTCCTTCAGACATTGAATGTGAAGAGTTTTATAAATCTACGACATCCCGCGATCCTTTTACTGGTAGATATATTGTTGGTCTGCCATTTAAAGATGACGTTTACTCTCTCGGAGATTCTTATGAAACCTCTCGACGACGATTCATGTATTTGGAGAGGAAACTTCAAGCCTCGCCTAAATTAAGGTTAGCATATGATGACGTCATAAAGGAATACTTAGCTAAAAATTATATATCCCCCGCACCGCCGTATGACTCTCATGAACCCGCTCCAATATATGTCATACCGCATCATGGAGTCTTACGCGAAGATAAGAAGTCAACGCGTCTGCGCATCGTCCTGGATGCTAGCAGTAAGACTAGCACTGGGCGATCATTAAATGATAATCTGCATTCAGGACCAAATTTGCAAGGCGACTTGTTCAATATAATTTTAACTTTCCGCTTACATCCAATCGCTATGACAGCCGACTGTCGCCAACAATTTCTGCAAATAGTTGTTCGCGATTCTGATCGTCGTTACCAATGCTTCCTATACCGCTTCCGTCCACAAGACCCACTTGTGTTATACCACTTCAATCGCGTGTGCTTCGGTTTAACTTCGAGTCCATACCATGCATTGCGCACGGTAAGACAGCTCATTGATGACGACGGCGCAAAGTATCCACTTGCGAGTCGTATCGCATTTACTTCGCTATATATGGACGACATCGCGTTCTCTATGCCCAGTGAATCCGAGGCCAGTGAGACCTCTCGGCAGCTGATAGACTTATTCAAGGGTGCCCAATGGGACCTGATAAAATGGCATAGCAACCGTCGATCTGTTTTAGATGACCTCCCTACTTCCCATAAAATTACAGGAGAAGTAGAGTTCGATAAATCAATGCCACATAAAATACTAGGCTTGCATTGGTCTACCGATAGTGACGCCTTTTATTTTAAAATATCTGTTCCCGCTGATGTGACGTGCACTAAGCGCGCCATCTTATCTACTGTCGCTCGCCTGTGGGACATAATGGGTTTCGTTGCTCCCACAGTCGCGTACGCCAAATTGTTAATAAAGCAGCTTTGGCAACTTAATTTAGATTGGGACGACATACCACCACCGCCAATTATTAAGATGTGGAGGCAATTCTGTGCTGAATTACCAGCTCTTAATGATTTACGTATCCCGCGACATGTTGGTGTATCCAAAAACTGTACTGCGTCACTCCTGGGGTTTTCCGACGCCAGCGAGCACGCATACGGTGCCGTAGTCTACATACATGTAAAGAGCGTCAATGGTAACACCGTCCAGTTGATTTGTGCAAAGACTAAAGTCGCACCGACGAAACCACTATCTATTGCACGCCTTGAGCTTTGTGGAGCGGTTTTACTCTCAAAATTGCTTCGCAGAGTACTCGACAATTATTCTCTTGACCTTGCAATATCAGTCTATGCCTTTGTAGATTCAAAAGTAGCTCTGTACTGGATAAAGAGTTCGCCACACAAGTGGCACACCTTTGTTGCAAACCGCGTTGTTCAGATTACCGACAATATTCGCGCTGATAACTTTTATCATGTCGCAGGTACTGAGAATCCCGCTGACATACTTTCACGTGGCGTTACGCCAAATAAATTAGTTTCAAACCCCCTGTGGCTCCATGGGCCTCAGTGGACTTCGTTAGATCCATCTCAATGGCCTCTTCGTACTTTAGACAATGAGGTTATTGCAAATATGCCTGAGAAGAAGATTTTGTCGCACACTGTGTGCACATCCGTCTGTAATTCTGCGATTTATGAGCTCGCACTCCGCATCTCTTCTTGGAGTAAACTTCTACGTATAATTACGTACATGTGTAAGTTTGCTAAATTATTGCCCCGCCGCAGCACTATTGTAGTGACTGCTGATGATCTCAGTTTCTCTGAGGTTATAATCCTCCGCGCCCTGCAAAAACAGCATTTTGCAGTGGAATATTTAAATATTGAAGGTAACAAACCTTGCTCGCCCGCTTTCAATCGTTTAAGGCCTTTTATTGAGAATGGTTTAATCCGCATTGGTGGTCGTCTTTCGAACTCCGCATTAGATTACACGCAAAAACATCCAATTATACTCCCGCGCAGTGATCATGTAGTGAACATGATCATTGACTATTATCATATTAAAAATTTACACGCTGGGCCTGAATTGTTATTGTCATTGCTCCGTCAAAAATTTTGGATACTTTCCGCACGCCGCACTGTGAGAAGCAGAGTCTACAAGTGTAATATATGTTTCCGGCTTAGACCCCGTCCAACTTACCCTTTGATGGCTGATCTTCCCCATAGTCGTGTAAGACAAGCTATTAAGGCATTTACACACACGGGCTGCGATTATGCCGGTCCTATCGCATACACTCCTGTACGTCGTCGTGGTGTACGCAGCGAGAAGGCGTACTCATGTGTTTTCACATGCCTCACGACTCGAGCTGTACATATAGAAATCGCTACAAATCTTAGTAGTTCTAGTTTCCTCGCTGCGCTTAAACGTTTCCTCTCTAGACGAGGGCCGATTCAGTTTTTATATTCAGATAATGGAACGAATTTTAAAGGTGCCGCTTCGTATCTTCGCGATCTCTATAAATTTCTAAACGTTGAATACCGCCCAAAGCTTGAGCAAGAGTGTGCTGAGAATCGTATAACATGGAAGTTCATCTGTCCCAACTCTCCTCATTTTGGAGGCGCCTGGGAGAGTATGATCAAAGTCGTAAAAACGCATCTGTTCCGAGTTATCGGACATCAGTTACTTTCATACGAAGAGCTTAATACTGTTCTTGCGCAAATTGAGTGCTTGCTAAACTCGCGGCCCTTGACAGTATTGAGTTCTGATCCTGCAGAGCCTTCAGCTCTTACTCCGAGTCATTTTTTGAATACCGCACCTTTATTGTCATTACCCGCACCCAAAGTCAAATCTGACTCTACCAGTCTGTTACACAGGCATTCTTTACTGGATAAATTAGTTCAGTCGTTTTGGGACCGGTGGAGGACGGAATACCTTCACGGATTACAAGTTCGTCAGAAGTGGAACACCCCGTCTACGGCTATCGTACCAGGCATGGTTGTAATTGTGATAAATGATAATGAACCGCCCCTTGCTTGGCCATTAGCGATTGTCGAGTCTGTTCATCCTTCGAAGGATGGCGTAGTTCGAGTAGTGACCGTGAGAACTACTAAGGGAACATATCTCCGTCCTGTTGCTCGTATTTGCCCTCTCCCAAGACAATAAATCACGATTATTTTGATTATAATTATTTATCTAAATTAGGAATTAAGTTTATATTTATATATATTAAAAAAGTATTAAACCGCAATATTATATTTATGTATACATTTTCTCGCTTACCAAGTAAGGTTAGTAGATGAGACATGCGCATTGAGCGCATCCTCTCACTTTATATACCGCTTATTTATTTGTTTTCCTTTTACTTTTTATATTACGGTTGTCTTTTAAAGGTGACCCTTTAAGGGCGGGAGGAAATGGTAACGCCAGTTAACAATCTACTTTATCAACATTACGTTACATATCGCATTGAGTTCGTCCTAAGTTATATCTACTTTATCAACATGACTAGAGCATATTTTTTGTTTCCTTCCTTCCTTCCCTTTTCCTACCGCACGCGCTGCCGCCGAGGTGAAAAAGAGGATCTCGGCGCGCGTTATTATACTAAGTGATATTACGTCATCCGCAACGCACGGCCACCCGTCGCGTCCTATGTACATTAACCGCAAACCGCGCAGGACGAACATTGAGTTCTCCTGTTTATGTTTAATATTCACCGCATCAGACATTGTGTCTTTGTAACTCATAAAAGTGTGAGACGCCCCCGTAAGGGCAAAGGTGGGGAGTGTGGGACTTCACGAGACTGTTCCGAGAGTGCGTGTGCGCCGAACGACGTGGCGAGCTCGCTGTATAGCAGACACTCCAGGAGGAAGGCGCGGCAGCCCTCATCAGGTCAGTGCGTGCTATCCCACCTATTTATTTTCCCCTTTGCCGTATGCACCAAAATTACAGTCCACTAAATCTTTATCGAAGATACCTTAAGTTACTGGCGTCTCCATTTTTAATGGTTTTGTGCAAAGACTAAAGTCGCACCGACGAAACCACTATCTATTGCACGCCTTGAGCTTTGTGGAGCGGTTTTACTCTCAAAATTGCTTCGCAGAGTACTTGACAATTATTCTCTTGACCTTGCAATATCAGTCTATGCCTTTGTAGATTCAAAAGTAGCTCTGTACTGGATAAAGAGTTCGCCACACAAGTGGCACACCTTTGTTGCAAACCGCGTTGTTCAGATTACCGACAATATTCGCGCTGATAACTTTTATCATGTCGCAGGTACTGAGAATCCCGCTGACATACTTTCACGTGGCGTTACGCCAAATAAATTAGTTTCAAACCCCCTGTGGCTCCATGGGCCTCAGTGGACTTCGTTAGATCCATCTCAATGGCCTCTTCGTACTTTAGACAATGAGGTTATTGCAAACATGCCTGAGAAGAAGATTTTGTCGCACACTGTGTGCACATCCGTCTGTAATTCTGCGATTTATGAGCTCGCACTCCGCATCTCTTCTTGGAGTAAACTTCTACGTATAATTGCGTACGTGTGTAAGTTTGCTAAATTATTGCCCCGCCGCAGCACTACTGTAGTGACTGCTGATGATCTCAGTTTCTCTGAGGTTATAATCCTCCGCGCCCTGCAAAAACAGCATTTTGCAGTGGAATATTTAAATATTGAAGGTAACAAACCTTGCTCGCCCGCTTTCAATCGTTTAAGGACTTTTATTGAGAATGGTTTAATCCGCATTGGTGGTCGTCTTTCGAACTCCGCATTAGATTACACGCAAAAACATCCAATTATACTCCCGCGCAGTGATCATGTAGTGAACATGATCATTGACTATTATCATATTAAAAATTTACACGCTGGGCCTGAATTGTTATTGTCATTACCCGCACCCAAAGTCAAATCTGACTCTACCAGTCTGTTACACAGGCATTCTTTACTGGATAAATTAGTTCAGTCGTTTTGGGACCGGTGGAGGACGGAATACCTTCACGGATTACAAGTTCGTCAGAAGTGGAACACCCCGTCTACGGCTATCGTACCAGGCATGGTTGTAATTGTGATAAATGATAATGAACCGCCCCTTGCTTGGCCATTAGCGATTGTCGAGTCTGTTCATCCTTCGAAGTATGGCGTAGTTCGAATAGTGACCGTGAGAACTACTAAAAGAACATATCTCCGTCCTGTTGCTCGTATTTGCCCTCTCCCAAGACAATAAATCACGATTATTTTGATTATAATTATTTATCTAAATTAGGAATTAAGTTTATATTTATATATATTAAAAAAGTATTAAACCGCAATATTATATTTATGTATACATTTTCTCGCTTACCAAGTAAGGTTAGTAGATGAGACATGCGCATTGAGCGCATCCTCTCACTTTATATACCGCTTATTTATTTGTTTTCCTTTTACTTTTTATATTACGGTTGTCTTTTAAAGGTGACCCTTTAAGGGCGGGAGGAAATGGTAATGCCAGTTAACAATCTACTTTATCAACATTACATTACATATCGCATTGAGTTCGTCCTAAGTTATATCTACTTTATCAACATGACTAGTGCATATTTTTTGTTTCCTTCCTTCCTTCCTTCCCTTTCCTACCGCACGCGCTGCCGCCGAGGTGAAAAAGAGGATCTCGGCGCGCGTCATTATACTAAGTGATATTACGCCATCCGCAACGCACGGCCACCCGTCGCGTCTTATATATATTAACCGCAAACCGCGCAGGACGAACATTGAGTTCACCTGTTTATGTTTAATATTCACCGCATCAGACATTGTGTCTTTGTAACTCATAAAAGTGTGAGACGCCCCCGTAAGGGCAAAGGTGGAGAGTGTGGGACTTCACGAGACTGTTCCGAGAGTGCGTGTGCGCCGAACCACGTGGCGAGCTCGCTATATAGCAGACACTCCAGGAGGAAGGCGCGGCAGCCCTCATCAGGTCAGTGCGTGCTATCCCACCTATTTATTCTCCCCTTTGCCGTATGCACCAAAATTACAGTCCACTAAATCTTTATCGAAGATACCTTAAGTTACTGGCGTCTCCATATATAATAATTTTGTAGGTAGCAATCTTCAATAAAACATAAAAAGTTATAAATACAACAATTTATAAGATGTTATTGCTATAATAATAATCATTACTTCCTGGCAAGTTCGGATGATCCATTCTATAATGACGTCATTTCTAGTGATAAAGGACTTACCCCTCTATCCTTAGCCAGGCTCTACTGGGACCGGGCCATCATCACGTACAGGACTATTCTTGCGAATAAGCCTGATATTGTGCTGATGGACCGGGCACAGTCAAGGATATTTTTGGTTGACAATACCATTCCGTATGACGAGAACCTCGTGAAGGCCGAAACAGATAAACGAACAAAATATCTGGACCTGGCTCACGAGGTGATTGACATGTGGGGTGGTATGCCGGCCGAAATTATTCCTGTAGTCGTCTCTGCGAATGGGCTAATTCCAATCAGCCTCTCGGGTCATCTGAGGTGACTGGGACTCCGTGACGGACCGCTCCAGGCTCAAATGCAGAAGGCGATTCTCCTCGATACCGCCCGCATCGTCCGCCAGTTTCTCTCCCTTTCCCCCTAACCCTCGGCCGTTTGGTCTCCCTTGCCGAGGGCCTCCATCTGGTTGGGCTTTTATTTATTTATGTTTTATTTATTTATTTGTTCTGGTATATGAAATATATATTTATGTATATTTATCATTTCCTTAAATATATAATATTTATTCAGCCCAACCAGATGAGAATACACTACTAATACCTCAAAATAATAATAATAGTAATTTCTTTATTTGCTTAAAATATGGTGTTTGTAGGTGGTATAAGGTTGTATAAAGACAAGAACAGTCAAGCATTTTTATTATTGACTTTTCAAACGCTTTCAGTTGTGTCGAGCACGATTAACTCCTTGGATTACTTTCACGTCTAAATTTCTCCTCGTCAGCACTGGACTGGTTTTCCTCTTATCTTCGCGGTCACCAGCAGGCTGTTTGTTCTGGTCAGGGTTTATTCGCCTTGTGCAATCTGCATCTGAGTTGGATGTTACAGGTGTCAGAGGTTTGTCATAAAGTCACATATACATCGACGACATCTATCGTCTTAAGTTCTTTTTACCCCCTTAAACTAAACTTTTACTCTTCTTCCATTATTTGACTATACCGATGTTTGTCTCAGTAATATTTCTCAGGAGCTGCTATACAGGTTAGACAGATTACTTAACAATTTCATACGGTTCATCTTTGGCTGGCGCAAATGCGATCACGTATCAGAATTTCGCTCCAAGTTAAAGTGGTTGACAATACGCCAACGCAGAGATTATCGAATCTTGTAAACTCTGTTTTCAGTTCTCAATGATTCTTCCTCACCCCTTTATTTGAATGAAAGATTCCAATTCCGTAGTGACACTCATTCATTCAATCTCCGTTCCTCACACAATTTATTAGTGTGTACTCTTCTCCACTATTCTGTGTTAATGTCAAATTCTTTCACAGTAACTTTCATCTCCCTTTGGAACAAGTTGCCTATTGACCTACCAAAGAAAACTATACCACAGAATAAATAATAGTTGACTATATGAACGTATCCGTAGCCAACAAAGTTCAGCCCACTTATTTTATATGTTTATAGTTATTTGTTTATACATTAATTGAGATATATATATATATATATATATATATATATATATATATATATATATATATATATATATATATATATATATGTATAAATGTCTATTTCTTTATACAACATGTGTATCAATTATATATTATATATCTTATAAAATATATATAATTATGGGGCTATAGTACTGAGAAACAAAGGGTAGTTGTAGCGCAAAATATATATATATATATATATATATATATATATATATATATATATATATATATATATATATATATATATATATATATATATATATATATAATACAAAAAATGTTTATATTACTGAAGTCTATAATACGTCTTTAATTGACCCCTAATCCCTTAACCTCTCGTGGACGGCTAGCCCACCGACAAGGCCGGCCGGCCCGCCAGGCCAACTCTATACCGGCCTGTTTAAAGCCTTATAAGTTTTAAACTACGATATATTATCACATGTGCAATATATAAAACGAATTAGAAAGATACAAACTACTCATTCATGCCAGAATCACATAGCTAAATCAATAGTCATTCAAATCAGATTTCATTCAAACCCTTTCGCCCTCGACATCGAGTGCGAAGTTAACTATAAAAAGTATTGTGTTTTGTTTGTGATCTATTGTTTTGCACTTTTTCTTTAAAAATGGGTAAGTACTATAAATATTATTGACATATGTTTGAAAAAAAAACTTAATATTTAATATTGCAAATATATATAAAAATTCAATATTTTATTTAGATAAATTACTTTTTTTACACTTACCCGAAAAAAAAACTATAACAATAATTGTTTCATAATCCTAGTCACAACATCATTTGGCAAACTACAATTTTCTCTTATCACACAATTCATTCTTCAACTCAATTCAATCATTGAAATAAAAAATATTAATTATATTTAACTTGCATTAGCCATATTTTTATCTTGGTGTACAGAAATAAGTTGTTTATATCAATTCTTTTACGAATCTGCAATTGGCATAGACCGTCAGCCTCGACGTGTAGTGGCGTTGTAAGTATATCCGCTACCTCTTATCTATGAGTATCATAAGGTACGACAAAGAGAAACTGAAACCGGTTGCATGTGTTGTTGATTATTGTTAAATAAAAAAAAACTGCAGTTTCCGGTACCTGCCAGCTGAGCGTTTCAGCTATGGCAAGGTGCCCCTTTTAGTACAATCCTTGGGGGAATCATAAGGTCAGCAGTGGATAGTGCATTACGCCCTTTTTGAAAAAAATAAATGACTAACGTAGCAAAGTTATGTCAGAAAAACTTACTATCATATTCCTCGTTTTCTTTGGTAAACATGTTTAACTTTTAGGTACCAAAAATATTTTTTAAATAGGTTCTTTTTTGCTGACAGTAAACTAACTTTTTACACAAATTCCATTTATTAAGCAGTAGGAAGTTAGACACGTTAAATGCTTTGAGAACTGTAAGAACAAAGCGTTACATTTAGTGAAATGGCAGCGTCGCCATTGTCTCCCACAGCTCTTACAGTTTCCACGTGACCTGGTAAGAAGGACGTAGCAACACTTGTTCATTTGTTCTAATCGCTGTATTTCAATTTTTCAGAGCAAATAATATCGAATGTACTTGTTTTTTTTTTTTTGTTTTTTTTTTTTTATATAGAATAAGGGTGAGAAACGAGCACACAGTCCACCTGTTATTAAGTAGATGCTGTGGCTCATATACATCTACATTTATCTTCAATTAAGAATCAAAATGCAGATGCGTTGCCAGCCCTGAGGACTGAGATGAATTGCCTAGTTTCCGGTAAAAAGGGTATCCGGTTCTCTACACTCATCATACAAACACAGCAGCATTAAGCTGCTATTTTACGTTGGTACTTATTCTCTGAGAGCGTGGTCCTATCCCGGTCGAGCCGATCCATTCGTGCTGCCGCCACAATAGAGCTGCAGCATGGCTCTACCAAGCAAACGTGTTTATAGATTTCTTCCTGATTTATAATTTCAATTGGATTTTCATGATATCCTCTTTAAAAATAAAACGTATCACATACGATCGTTGTCTCTTGTACAATAAACATTCTTTCCTACGCTTATAATTATATAATCTTTGTTTAATACGTATATTGGACTTAATAAACAATTTCTCAATTTATAGTCCCTAAATTAATAACGAGCTATATGGCCGGCCCATTGCCACTTCAGCTTACTAATCATATAGCTCGAAGAACCGATAACCGATGGGAAAGAAAGGTTCTCGAGTGGCAGCCTCGTACCGGTAGGCGTATTGTAGGGCGACCCCCCACTAGATGGAGTGACGAACTGGTAAGATATGCAGGAAGTCGATGGATGCAGGTGGCTCAGGACCGTGCTTTGTGGCATTACTTGGGGGAGGCCTATGTTCAGCAGTGGACTTGTGAAGGGCTGTAATGATGATGATGATGATGAAATTAATAACGAGATATTATAAAATCCCAAATAAACAATTTAAGTGTTAAATGTTTGCTGTCGTAGCGTAATATCATAATCCTTCAGCCCATTCGTCTCGCGTTTGTCATAAGTGTCTATCGTCACCTTGTAACGAAAACATATAGGATAATAAGGTGACATTGAAGATTTATTACTTTTTTTTTTCAAATGTTTATCGTTACATAATTCTTCTCTGGGTATTATCCACTTACGATTTATGTATATACAACACCAGAAGGATACAGACGAAATTCCTCGCCATGAATTTAGTTTTAAGAAAGTTTAAAGTATTAAAAATTTATTTTGGAGCTATTAGTATTAAATTGATTATAAATTTTACAATAAAAGTATCTTAATTTAGTGAAGATGCAAGAATATCTACCACTTTATATAGACATGACACAGATGACAAACGAGTCCAGGAACAACAGTTACACCAAAGGAATTGCAGATGCTTTGCCGGCTATTTAAAATAGAGTGCGTATTTTTATTAATGGTTGACGATAATGGTTTATTATTGGCGGTAGCCGATATCACAAGGAAATATGAATATAGTTCCCTGGATGTCGTTAAAGGTAACAGAGGTAAACAAAAATAGGAAATGAACAACAGGTAACTACACAAAATAGTTAAAAACTTCGATTACCAACCCACCTGCCAAGTATATAAACTACGAAAATATGCCCCCCCCCCCCATGAAGCAATCTATGGAGAGGACTGCAATGTTCAGCATTTGATTTTTATAGGCCGAAATAAAGTGAATAGATGTATAATAAAAGTGCACGTAATAAATGCTGCAATATTTGACATGTTAATCTACATAAATAAGTATGTAAAATTTAGTTTGATTAAAGATAACGTTAGTTTTAATTTTTTAACAAAACGTTGTATTCGATTCACGCGTTATTTTAAACTCATTTTGAAAAACATTTTAAGCATCAGCAACGCCTGGCTGCTAGTATAAATTGTATTTTCACAATTTATGAAGTGCTCGACTTTCTTCTGCATAGTTTCACGGGGCTGGTACTGAAGTACTCGTAAAACTAAGGCTGATAAATTAAATTGGTCTGCAGCTAAGCATAGCTGGACTTTTATGTGACCCATTATTTTCTGTGCATGACACATTTAACAGTTTAAATATGATTTAAAGACTATACTGTGTTGCTGAACAGCAATAATTATGTATAAGGTTTATAAAATTGGGCTTATACAAAGAGTCATTAATAAAAATAATTAATACAAAAGCTTTTACACAGTCATTATTAATTACACTATGATCGCTGACCATCATTTGAACGAGCATACGGAAATTTAAGCGTCTTACTTTTGACATCATTAGCAAAATGTTGGTCTTTTTGATTAAAATTAAAGGGACAAACAAACTTACTGTCCTCCTGATGGTACGATGCTACTGCAACCAACGTTGAACTGAGGACTTAGTGTAACGCCTCAAAGCCTGTAAACTTACCCACCATTTACTAATCATACCCTTTAAAACGTAACACTATTTTTAGATTCAGCGCATGTACTGTTGGTTGTCGCCAGAAATAGTTAAAAAACGTCCTACCTGCTAGTAACAAGTAAGTTGGAAATGCATTTAGTTTGAATCCTTGAGTAATATTACTGCTAATATGTTACTAGATTGTAGGACTCCTATTGAGCCTAGGTGTCCTTCTGGATAGCAATATCCCCTTACCCGTGTCTGCCGTTAAGTAATAAGGCATCCAGTCCTGCGTTCCTTTTTGAAGGGTTACAAAGAAAATTTATTACTTGTAGAGGCTGTGAGTTATTTCATCTTAAATTCTTTTACTATTCAATTAATAATATTCTATATCTTCTTACATTATTTGGAGGTGTCTTATTAATACTTCTTATTTATTGTACAGATATCGAGTAATATACTGTCGAAATCGAAGTATTAAGTTTATGCGATATAACTCACTTATTTTATATACGAATTAATCATTTTTCCTTAGAGCACTATAAACTATTATATAGATCATAATATTGCAAGGCTTAATAAAGAGGATAAAAGTTATGTTAGTATTATTTCACCTTTCAAACAGTAATTCTAATTTATTAAAAATATTTTATACTATACAACGGATCTGTTTGGAGTTTTCGTAGAAGCTTAATAAATATTCGTTTAAGATAATTGATAGAATCAGGCGTTATTTTGCGGAAATCTATTATAATAAAGATGCCAATAGTTAATTTAGCCATAATTATAATAATAGTCAGCCGCCGTAGAGTCTACATCACCTGAAGATGCCTCGTGTAGAGGCGAAACACGTGTCGTATTTAATCGTCGATGGTGTGTCGGTACTGGAGTAGTGGTGTTGTAGTGGGTAATAGTGGTGCCGGGAGTAGTGGTGGTCGGATTAGTGGTGACGGGATTAGTGCACGCAATTGAGTGAGTGCGGGAGAAGACACAAGAAGGTAAGACACATCATTGTATGTAATCAAGCGGATGGTTGCATATTAACTATTGGTATCTTTAAACATTCGCTTACTAACCAATTAATAAAAGGGTATAATAATCTTGATAAATAAGTAATCTTACAAATTGTAATTCTTATAAATTATAAATATTCAATGCTTAAAAAGATCTGTTTGGAATTTTCGAAGAAGCTTAATATTTTTATTTTACTATTCAATTAATAATCCTGATAAATGAATGGCACAGCTTAATAGTAGCTCAGGAATTTTAAAAAAAAACCTCTTACAATTTTTTTTTAAATTTAAAATTAAATTACATAGCCTTTGGATTAATATATATATATATATATATATATATATATATATATATATATATATACTGTGATACTGTGACCCCTTACTAATAAAATAAGTCAAATGTCGCCATTATGTTACAGAAATAGAAAAATATAATCTCGAGCATGAGTTAATTTTTCCATCTCATGAATGATTGCGCGTGGAAATAAATTAAATAGCTGAGTTGCATTTCGTAACGCATTATGAAACGACATTGTAAATGACTTCAATGGAAAAAGAGATAAAATAGTTTTTTGGGTGTAAAGGCTACTGGGATTCATTTGAAATAAATAGAAATAGATATATCACACAAGTTGTTTCTTTAAAACATAAATTCAACAAGCAGCAGTGTGTATAAGGTTTGTCAAAGACAATTTGGAAAAATACCTTCAGTTTTCACGAGACAATTTGAGGGCGGATGCGCTCTTGAATACCTATTAATTCTTAGTGGAGACGTAGTACAGAAACATCTGTAAAACCTAATTATTGTCTTTAGTTTTTTTTTAATTGTTTTTTGAGTGTGGTTGATATCGTAGAAATTAAGTGAATAATTTTTTTTAACTGATTCTTATATTTATTCGGTTACTTCCTGAATTATCTGAATACGTTCCGAGACTTTCAAAGTTCTAAGTTAGAATTTGAGGAAATTCTGAAAGTATATATAAATACACAGTATTACCGTATCAATTACACGATTTTCGTAAGAGTCTGAAGAGAGAATCCAAAAGCTAAAATCGCGGAGATGTAGGTATATAAAGGTAGGTAATAGTGTGCATGAAGCGCAAGGCATTTTGATAAAGATTCTCCCACGGCAGCTAAGTGTGAAGGATAGTGGTGAGACTGAGATGCAGTATATTAACATGTTCAGGATCGTCCAAATCATTATATCAGATTTGATGACCTCAAAATTATTATTATTATTATATATTAGCGAGCTACGTGACTGAAAAGGATACGGTATTAACATCAATGGCGAGTACATCACTCACCTTCGATTTGCCGACGATATAGTCCTTATGGCAGAATCGCTGCAGGACTTAAGCACTATGCTCAATGACCTCAATAGTGCCTCCCAACAGTTAGGTCTTAAGATGAACATGGACAAACATGGACAAAGATCATGTTTAATGTCCATGTCACACCTATGCCGGTAGTTGTTGGGAGCACTAAGCTCGAAGTTGTTGACGAGTACGTTTACCTGGGACAAATAGTCCGACAAGGTAATTCCAACTTCGACCGAGAGGTCAATCGACAGATTCAACTCGGCTGGGCAGCGTTCGGGAAATTACGACACATCTTCTCGTCAGGTATACCTCAAAACCTGAAAACTAAGTTGTACAACCAGTGCGTGTTGCCAGTGATGACATACGGAACCGAGACGTGGTCCTTCACTGCTGGCCGTATGAGGACGCTCTAAAGTCGCTCAGCGAGCTATGGAGAAGGCTATGCTCGGAGTTTCTCTGCGTGATAAACTTGGAAATGAGGATATCCGCAGTAGAACCAGAGTGACCGACATAGCCCAACGGATTAGTAAGCTGAAGTGGCAATGGGCCGGTCATGTAGCTCGAAGAACCGATAACCGTTGGGGAAAAAATGTTCTCGAGTGGCAGCCTCGTACCGGTAGGCGAAGTGTAGGGCGATCCCCCACTAGATGGAGTAACGACCTGGTAAGACATGCAGGAAGTCGATGGATGCAGGTAGCTCTGGACCGTGCTTTGTTGCATATCTTGGGGCCTATGTTCAGCAGTCGACTTATGAAGGGCTGTAATGATGATGATGATGAGCTTGTTATATATTAGCGAGGCTATTGAAATAAAATAGAAAGCATCCTGCTTTTAATTGAGAATATTACTGGGTGCTACCATCTGCTTGGGATCCTATAATTAATAAAATAAAATCAAACCCATGAATACTACTGCGAGACTTCTATGTACTAGCTCGTTCTGCGCAGATCGGACCAAAATTAATATTTCCTATTTGAAGGTAGCCTTCGTAAGCTATTACATCATGACGTCAAACACCTCCATCTCCCACGTGACCATGGGTGTTATAAAATGTTCGAAACGTAAGGAATTAAAAAAGTTAAAATTCAACGTGACAAAATCCGTAAAATAAGTATTATCCCATGTGTAGTATTCGCGTAAATATAAGAAATCGTTATAAAAGTATCATATTTATGTAAATGATATATAAGTGTTACAAATGATTCGTAGGATATACCTACACTCATTTATTTATTTTTTTATTGATTTATTTACCTGTAAATATGAAGAAAGGAACTGGAATCCGTACAACAAATACTATTTAAAAATTTGTTATTAAGTATCCGTCGTGTGGTCAGCGGTGCCAAGAAGATTGTCCGTATATCGAAGTACTGAACCGTTTGTACAATGGGGCTACGATGGCTATACTAGTACAGAACCAGAGTACAAAACTTTGTAGATCCAATTGCAGAGAGGTGAAGACATTGTATATACGTCATTTATATATGTACATATGACAGAATCGCTGGAAGACCTAAGCTCTACGCTCAATAACCTTAGTAGTGCCTTACAACGGATAGGTCTTAAGATAAACTTAGTCTCAGTATACGATGTGTAATGTCTCGGCTCTCAGAGAATGAGTCGGCTAACTGACGACTTAACAGAGGTACATGTAATCGTGAAATTGAAAGTTTGATAGTGCTACTATTACTTCCCACAAGCATGTTAAAGTTAAAATATCGCAACAATAAACTAAAATCACTTTTTAAAAATAATCAATGGTATCAGTTATTGCGTCAATAAATATATTTATATTGATCTATTGTGATCTGTGCCACTATAGCAATACAATAACCATTGACACGAGTTGATGACAACATCAGGTCAATTAGCTCATTGGGCCAGGTCTAATATCAAAAATATAATATAGAAAATAAGTCCACCCTCCTAGCCACTTCGCATATGTTGCGCATGAGGGGTGATCTGGAGTCGAAAGCCGGGCACGGCCGGCGTACGCTCCTCTGCCCACTTTGGACCCATGATTAATTAATCGCAACTATGTAACATATATTATATCTAAATTATCGTGGCCCGTATTGAGTGATCCCGCATTGTAAATACCTAACTTATATAAATTTTATTACGGTTTTATTAAAACGTAAAACAAAATAAATTATTGTTAGAAGAAAACCGACGTTTAAATTAAGGGTACGTAGGATAAATGTGATGAGAATGTTGTGAGATAGACATGTCACATTGTGCTGCATTTTTCCGATTTTGGTGAACTGCTGTCATTGCAACAACGCCTGCACAGCACTCGAATAGCAATAATAAATAAAACACATAATATATTAAAACATAGTTATGATAAAAGAAAGTTGAAAATGTATCATAAATTCCGTCATAGCTTTTATACAATTCACTTATCAAAGTATAGGTTATATGCCATTTCCTTTTATTAATATTTTGTGATTCAACGGCTAACAAGAAGACTTGCTTCTTAGGTACTGTATAAACCCCTTTTTCAACAAATGGTAATAGCTTTATGCAACAAATATATATTAAAGTAATATAATATAAATAATAAAAAATACAGTTAATCGTTTTTGATGAGGGATCTACAAAGGTATCAGCCCCAAAAACCTGACTCACGCCCCTTTCCGTACAAGTACGCTGACAAGGAGACTCCACTCCCGGCACTAACTTTGAAGACGCATTTGCCCTTCCGACCTCAGAAAGCTTTACACTTAACTTCACGACCAGAGTGATGAAAATATGTATAAAGTTTTCACCCCTATCTTCAGGGATGCAAGTGATCACTATATAATTACACAATAGATCTCGATCACGCTCATTCAAATCATATTTAAGTTGCTCAATTGTATCGATCAAAGAACCGACAACCATCAACTTACTACTTTTTTTATAGAAGAGGGGGCAAACGAGCATGCGGCTCACCTGATTTTAAGTGACTACCGCTGCCCATGATCATCCGCAACACCAGGGGAATTGCAGGTGCGTTGCCGGCCCTTTAGAAAGGAGTAAGCTCTTTTCTTGAAGGTCCCCAGGTCGTATCGGTCCGAAAAAATCGCCGGTGGTAAACTATTCCACAGAGAGGTTGTACGCGGAAGAAAACTCCTTTTGAAACGTACAGTGGTGGACCGCCAAGCATACAGATTGTGTGGATGGTATCGGGACGTTTGCCGCGTAGTGCGTTCACGAAATTTGGCAGCTCGGATTAATCCAAACAGTTTCTCAGAGCACTCTCCATGGTATGTGCGAAAGAAAATGCAAAGAGATGCAACATCTCTTCGCAGCGGCAGTGAATCGAGCCGATCGGAAAGCACTCGGTCGTCGACGATTCGAGTCGCTCTGCGCTGGATGCAGTCAAGTGGAAGGAGCTAGTTCTGGGGAGCCCCAGTCCAGAGATGGGAACAGTATTCCATATGCGGCCGAAACTGCGCCTTGTAAAGTTGCAGGCGGTGTGCCGGCATGAAATACTGTCCCGCTCTGCTGAGCACGCCAAGCTCTTTAGAGGCCAATTTGGCCTTCTCTTCCAAGTGACCACAAAATTGCACGTAACTCGATATGTCGACGTCGAGGATTCCGATACTGGCTGAGGCAACAAGGGGGGTGCCTTAAAACTGAAGAGATACGACAAATGGGTACTTTTTAGCGGTTGACGCGCAAACTTGTGTCTTCTGGGGGTTAAACTGGCCTAGATTTAGGTCGCCCCTAATCCGAGACTCCGTTTACTACTACTATTCTCTCTCTCTACTATTCACTCTGTTTACTATTACTGCTATCAGCAAGATGACTTTCCAGGAGGCCCAAATGAGCAAATAGCTAGAAGTATGTAATATGTATATATAGAAGTATATAATATACATTGGTATGTAATATATAGAAGTATATAATATACAGAAGTATATAATATATAGAATTGTATTATATATAAATTAATTAATTATATACCTCTATATATTATATACTTCTGTATATTATATACTTTAATATATAATCATTTCATCATCATTACAGCCCTTCACAAGTCCACTGCTGAACATAGGCCTCCCACAAGTAATGCCACAAAGCACGGTCCTGAGCCACCTGCATCCATCGACTTCATGCATATCTTACCAGGTCGTCACTCCATCTAGTGGGGGGTCGCCCTACACTACGCCTACCGGTACGAGGCTGCCACTCGAGAACCTTTCTTCCCCATCGGTTATCGGTTCTTCGAGCTATATGGCCGGCCCATTGCCACTTCAGCTTACTAATCCGTTGGGCTATGTCGGTCACTCTGGTTTTACTGCGGATATCCTCATTTCTGAGTCTATCACGCAGAGAAACTCCGAGCATAGCCCTCTCCATAGCTCGCTGAGCGACCTTGAGCGTCCTCATACGGCCAGCAGTGAAGGACCACGTCTCAGATCCGCAAGTCATCACTGGCAACACGCACTGGTTGTACAATCTAGTTTTTAGAGATTGAGGTATACCTGACGAGAAGATATGTCGTAATTTCCCGAACGCTGCCCAGCCGAGTTGAATCCGTCGATTGACCTCTCGGTCGAAGTTGGACTTACCTAGTCGGACTATTTGTCCCAGGTAAACGTACTCGTCAACAACTTCGAGCATAGTGCTCCCAACAACTACCGGCATAGGTGTGACATGGACATTAAACATGATCTTTGTCCATGTTTGTCCATGTTCATCTTAAGACTTAACTGTTGGGAGGCACTATTGAGGTCATTGAGCATAGTGCTTAAGTCCTCCAGCGATTCCGCCATAAGGACTATATCGTCGGCAAATCGTAGGTGAGTGATGTACTCGCCATTGATGTTAATACCGTATCCTTTCCAGTCCAGTAGCTTGAAAACGTCTCCCAAAGCAGCGGTGAAGAGTTTCGGGGATATAACGTCACCCTGTCTTACACCTCTCTGCAGTTGGATAGGTTTCGAGCTCTGGTTCTGTACTCGGATAGCCATCGTAGCCCTATTGTACAAACACTTCAGCACTTCAATATACCGACAGTCAACTTGGCACAGCTGAAGGGACTGCAGCACCGCCCAAATTTCGACGGAATCAAAGGCTTTCTCATGGTCCACATACGCCAGGTAAAGTGGCAAATTGTACTCTTCAGTCTTCTGTACAATCTGCCGCAGAGTATGTATGTGGTCTATGGTACTGAAGCCTTTTCGGAAACCGGCTTGTTCGGGAGGCTGGAAGTCATTGAGTCTGCGTGCGAGACGATTCGTAATGACTCTCGAAAACAGCACGTAGACGCGGCTCAGAAGGGAAATCGGTCTGTAGTTCTTCAAGAGAGCATTGTCGCCTTTCTTAAAGAACAAGACCACCGCACTTCTGCTCCACGCCTCTGGGGTAGTGCTACAATGGAGGACGGAATTGAAGAGCTTCTGAAGGACTTCAAGTACCGGTGTTCCACCCGCTTTCAGAAGCTCCGCTGTAATTCCGTCCTCGCCTGGGGCATTGCCGTTTTTAAGGTGCTGGAGAACCATTCTAATCTCGCTTAGACTGACGTCCGAGATATCATCGGAATAGTGTCGGATAAGACTTGCTCTTGGATCGTTACTCACACTTGCGTGTGGCTCCACCGATGATGTGTACAGCTGCCCATAGAACCTCTCAATCTCACTCAAAATCTCAGGTGTCCCGGAAACGATGCTGCCACACTCAGTCTTCAGCTTTGACAGTTGGCTCTTACGGGCAGACAGAACTCTGGCAAAGACTTTGGAGCCCTGGTTCCGCTCGATCGCTTCTTTAATACGAGCAGTATTAAAGTTGCGTAAGTCTCGCCGCATGCATTTGGAGATCTGTCTGTTCAGTTGCCTGTATGCTGTCAAATCTGTTGAGGATTGCAGTCTCATCTCCCGTCTAACAGCCATGAGATTAAGAGTGTGATCGGAGAGTTTTTGTTTTTCCACTGCATTGCAATCTTGTAGGCACTGAAAGCGGTTGTGTAACTCGAGATGAAAGTTTTCGGGATTCTGGATTAGAGCACGAGGGGGACGGAGCGTTGACTTCATTAGACGAGACCTCTCCAACTTAACGTTTAGGTTCAGTGTGCCTCTAACCATTCGGTGATCGCTGCCAGTTTTCACCCTTGCGATCACTGAGACATCACTGAACAGTTGGCGTCTGGTCGTCATAATGAAGTCAATCTCATTTTTTGTCGAACCGTCGGGGCTCGACCAGGTCCACTTCCTGTGGGGCCGCTTCTGGAAGAAAGAGTTCATCATAAAGAGTCCCTCTTTCTCCATAAAGTCGGCCAGCTGCTGGCCCCTTCGGTTCCGTTGCCCTACTCCAAATTTCCCTAACTTCAGCTCACCGCTTTCTCTTGTGCCTAGTTTTGCGTTGAAGTCTCCTATCAACACCGTGTAGTGGGTTTTGGAGGAATGCATGGCTTTTGAAATATCCTCATACATTTCCACCACCTCCTCATTGGGATGTGCCAAGGTTGGTGCGTAAACCTGTATGACCTTCAGCGAATACCGTTTGGTTATTCTGAGTATCAGGTACGTGACCCTCGTCGACACACTCCCAATCTTTACAACGTTGTTGACGAGAGACTTGTGGACGATAAATCCGACACCTCCTTGGGACAGATGGTCGCCCTCCCGGTGATAGAACAAGTTGCCGGATTCGAGAATCACCGTGTCCTCCCCCTCTCTTCGGACCTCGGATAATCCTATAATACTGCAGCGCAACTTGTCTATCTCTTCTTCCAGCTCCAGGATCTTCTCGTCAGTCCTCAGTGTGCGTGCGTTAAATGTTGCCAGGTCGAGTCATCGTAGGTGGCAACCGAACCTCCACCGGAGATTCTTAGCACCCCCTGCCCCGCCGTTACCATGGTTGCCACCGTAGCCAGGAATAGCGGGGCCGCCGGGGACTGGGGGCCGTCTATTTGTGTAATTGTTCATGGGGGGTATATTGCCATAGTTGCCACGCTTGGCGAGCGGGTTGGCAACCGCAAATTTTTTTTGTCGTACAGTTGCTGTTATCAGGAAGGTGCTGCTGCCCATCTCCTGCCTGTCTCCCTCTGTCGCCTTTTACGACACCCACGGGAAGATATGGGGTAGTGGATATTCTTAACAACCACTACACGGCAGCAACATTAAACTACTATTTTACGCTGGTATTCTGTGGGAGCGTGGTGCTTCCTCGGTGGAGCCGACCTATTCGTGCTACAACTATACTACTAATATAACTGCAGCATGGCTCTACCACCTATAAATAGTTTGAATATTTGTTAAGTTTGGTATCCAAACATATTGAAATAGAAGTCACGATATTTCGATAAAGTGTGAGTACCAAAGAATTTTTGGTGGTGACATTACGTTTTATAGCCACCGGAAATTAATATTAAGATTTAAAGTACTGCTCTCCGATATTAGACTTCTATCAAAGCTACAAGACATCCGTTTGTATCAAAGCGCGGGCGCTTTGATACAAATGGATTTGATAAAAATATACTTACATATTTTATATACTTCTAGACTATAGAAGTATTTAATACACAGATGTGTAGTACATAATTTTTTGCATCTCATTGAGTCCCTTAGCGTATACCCGAAGTCCTATACTCCCTGAAACGCCACTCTGTCCTAACTGCAATACCCAAGAATCTCGCAGGCTTGGTTATTGCACTGAAAGTCTTTGCCTTGGTTTTGCTAAAAATTTGGCGGTCTTAGTCTTGGTCTTGTTCCAGCAAAAATTCAAGAAAAAGAACAAGATTGCAAGACCAAGACTGATTTTGGCAGCACTAAATTGTATGAATTTTTCACGTGATATTAATAAATATACATGTTGATTGTTACACATTTTATTAGAACGTTTACAAGGGAGTTTGAAATATATATATATATATATATATATATATATATATATATATATATATATATATATATATATATATATATATATATATATATATATATATATATATATAGAATTGTTGTGGTGTGCAAGTATATTACGCTACTGGCGCTCAAAATCAGAAAATGCATATCGCTGGCTTACACCTATGTTTCTGTATAAAATAATTTTAAATATCAACAAGACATCTAGCTGCGTAATAATAATAATAATAATTTGAATTTAATTGTATTAAAGCAGAATTGTATGATGAAAGATACAATGCTAAATATCCCACTACCAATGCATAAAATAATTTTAACGTGTCACATCGAACAAATTCGTGGTTTGGCGTCAAGTTATTCATAGAGGGAAGTACGTAGAAATTGAAATGTCATAGTAATATACGAAGCGGTAGTGAGATTTCCATTTGTTTGACAAACTATGAACATTTGTCAAATATTCTATTTTGACTATAAGCAGTTTTGCGAATTTGTATTGAATTTGTTTGGAATCTATTTCGGTAATAAATTAAGAAACACACATTTTATTTATTATGAGCAAAGATAGCCATTATCATGTAAATTTTCTAATCATTGAATTTAATTGATTTCAAGAAAATGATAAGGTTGGAATAAAACTATAAATAATTTTACAGATTTTGTTTTAATTTTATTTTATTTTTTCACGATGGGGACAAGACATTTGACTTCCTGATGTCATAGTTAAAGAAGACTATCTTTAACTTTTAAATATTAATGTTTAGTCCCAGTTACGCAGAACGAGCTTACAGTACCTTGAAGTCTTGCGGTAGTATGCTTTATGGGATTCCAAGCAGATGAAACGGAAACAGAAACATAACTTTTTTATTCAATATAGATTTTATATAATACTTATTGAAAGTCACTTTTTTAAATTACCACTGGTTAGAAAAAAAAACCTCTCTCCTGGGAAAAATCATCAGGTCATTTTTTAATAACAGCTTTCAATAATGTATGTTATAATTAACAATACAAAACAAATTAGAAACAGCTTAGTAGCGATCACCCATCCATAGTGGTAGCATGAGCACGGCCCTGAATCTATCGACTTCATTGC
Organism: Parnassius smintheus behrii; assembly: GCA_036936625.1. Lineage (NCBI taxonomy): Eukaryota > Metazoa > Arthropoda > Insecta > Lepidoptera > Papilionidae > Parnassius > Parnassius smintheus. The sequence goes on from JAUPFT010000022.1 coordinate 28,529,161, forward strand.
TGTAGATTGTAATTAGAAGCATAAAGAAAAAAAGAAAACATTTTAAAGAAAAATAATCTTTTAAAGAAGCTTAATATTAAAAACTAATAACATTTATAAATTTGATACACAGATTTGTAGTAGAATATTATGATAACTTGTACTGGTTAATTATATAGTTCTTGTACTGGCTGAATGAATAAATAAATAATTTAACACTAAAAGCTATTTGTAATATAATCGGTGATGTACGCGTACTGTTATACTTTAGCTCTTAGTGAGCAGCAGTAGTAGGTATATGAGTGCTGACAGAATAACAGCGTTGTAGATTCTCTGCAACACATGCTGAGTCAGAACCCTTTCATTGTCCTTCTAAAAATATTATTTTTGTATTAGTTTAACTTTTAAATATTTTATTACTTTTGGTCGATGAATAAATATTTTATTATTATTATTATAAATTATTTGTTTTAAACAATTTACAAGTGGTATTACTTTTACCAGAAACAAATTACGTTCTTATGATCTGTAAGTTATTAATGTAGGAAACTCCCACAAAGCATTACTTTTTGTGGTAATAATATATCTGCTGCTACTTATTATGAAATTTAACGTCGCTTCATAAAATTAATGTCGCTATCTGTGGAAATACAGTGGAGAATTTTACAGCCCATAACCTTTTAAAATTATATCATGATAGGACAAGGGTTTATTATGGATTAGAATCCGATTTATCCTTGTATGCATGGAATGGGTGTATTTTATGTGGATTTTTATGTATTTTACATTACAGTTATTTTCCATAAAATTACCATTCAGCTTCAATTGACTGCGACATATTATCCTTTCAAACATTATAACCTCGAAAATAAAAGAAAACGCCCTATTTGAGTAATTGATTACAAAATTAAAATGTGGTCTTACGTTGCTTTTTAAAAAAAGGAAGCTCAAAGTTGCTCAGTGGGGTGTGGAGTAGGCTATTATAGTTGATATAATTTGATAAAGTATAAAGAGAGCTACAGATATAGGTAGCTCAGAATCAAGCCATTGGAAGAGAATCTCTGTGTTTTTAAATGTACTTATCACAAACATCATCATCATCATCATCATCATTGAAGCCAATTTAAGGTCAGCTTCACTGAATAAATTTACCATTAAATACATTTAAAAAATGATAAAAAATGAAATATGTTTCAAATAATAGTGCATTTATAAAAGTACCTAGTTATTCAATGGTGGATATTGTTGTTTACGAGAAGTGTGTGAACAGATTCGATTAGATAGAAGCAATGTCTTATATCCTGAATTAATATATGCATATATATTAATTCAGGATATAAGTATATAGTTCAAATATATATAATATATACGTATTCAAAGCTTTTTCATCTTCTTTAAAATCCAGTAATACTTGAACTATGTATAATAAATCATGTAGCTGCTTTTGTAAACAAATTTTTCTGAATATATTGTACCGTTCAAGTTAAACCGTTTACCGTTTCAGTCCATCATTTATCTGAAGCTTGCCGCCGGAGAAAAAGAGTCGTCAAGTGAGCTAATAAATAGCACGAATAAGAAAGAAAATGACTAAAAACGAAAAAGACGAATTAAAAAAAGTTGGAAACCCACCCACACTAGCAAATATTCCGAGCAAATTATAAGTAGGAGAACGTACAAACTTATTTATACGTATCATGAAATACGTAGACATTTATTTCATTATTGTTAGTTTATGAAACTAAAAAACACATATTGCATCTGAAACTACGTACAAGTGAATATGTTGTGTATAATATTATTAATATTATTTCATCAACTGATAAATATTATATTGATATCTCTCTAAATTTTCAACCTATCTTATTCGTTGAGTATCATAATATCCGCCATAAGGAAAGAGTTTTACGTGGTAGAACCACGCTATAGTTATAATGTGGTTATATATAACTCAAAAAGGTCGTGGGTTCGAATCCGCCATTTGACTACTGGCGTGAACCACTCGTAACACAAGCAATTTAAGCTTACCACGTGTGGTGGTAATGTTTAAAACATTGTTAATATTCTTTTAAAGAAGTTCTTTCTTTGCAATACCAGTTCCTAGACTTCAGTATACATTGCCCCATAAATAAATTAGTAAATTTATGGGGCAATATACGCTTTTACAACCAAATCCCAGAAAATGTACAAAATTTGTCATTAAACAAGTTTAAATGATTTATTAAAGAAAAATTGTACAAAAAGGGCTATTATAATATAAATGAATACATAAATGAAAATAGCCACTAGAAATCAGGTGATCGCCACCATGCTGGTTCTATAAAAATACACACAACAATTGTACAAAATAAATTAGTTGTAAATTGAAATATGTTTATAAAAAGGTCCCACTGGGTTTCTTGCTGGTTGTTCCCAGGACTGAAGTTTTTTTTGTGAACCAGTGGTAAATGGTGAATAAAAAATGATGTTCAAGAAGTATTATACAATAATCAATATTGAATAAAAAAAAATCATTCATTTCATTTCATTTCTCACAGAATACCAGCGTGAAATAGCAGCTCAATGCTGTATAGTTTCGCATGGTTAGTGTAAAGAACTGGAGGACCGTTCGTCTTCAGGGGTGCTAACGCATTTGCATTTTGATACTTAAGGATAGACTAAGATGTCTATGGACCACAAGCATTTATTTACTATTAGGTGCATTGTGTGCTCTTTTGTCACGCTTATTCTATAAATAAAGACATGTCCAGAAAATCTTGTGTAGTATAATGAATATCACAATATAAATACGATGTAATCACGATACATAACATTATATTTTAAGGAATATAAATTCACCAAACCTGCGAAAAAAAGTAGCATTAGACTTTCGAAGGATTTGGTACGTCAATCGCTACTTCATCTGCCAAGCGTGGCTTCACCACGTGCTCATATTGGGAGGCTGGTGATTAAAAGTTTTGCCAAGGACATCCATATCTTTCGTATCCATAGCCCAACAAACTTTGGCAAGTACACTTACTCTGTCCTAAGTTTTAAACTTCTGGGTGAAAATAAGTTTTAAATAAAGCCTTTGAGTTCGTCCATCCGATTTGTTCTTTTTTTTTCTTAAAAATCGCAGTATAACCTTTTTTTTTATTACTATTAAAAATATTATATTGAATAGATAGCGCAAGGGGCAGCATCAGGTGGTAGACTATAACTAGAATAGCGTGTTGGTTTTTCTCATTTGTTCATCTATATTTACATTTCCAAAAACAATTGTGGAAACCATTTTCTTTATTTGGAAAAAAACATAAATATTAAACATTGAACAGAAAAATATACATTAGAAATGTATGTACTCAGTAATATATAATGATTGTAGACAGCGTAACCCGATGTTGTAATCTCGCGAAACACTGAGTGAATGAGTATTTCGATTTACTAATTAATTCTTAAGCGCCAAATAAATATTCTCATTATAGATGCTTCTTAATGTGACTAAAAAGACACATCATTAAGTTGAAGAAATACCATGATAGAAGTTAGTAGTAAGTGCCAGAGTTAACAGTAACGTCATTGATGAACAATATTCTAAAATTTTAAGTTTTTAATACAGTGATACACTTTAATAAATTCAATGTCACGCAAATGGAAAGTTGAACAATAAAATCGCCCTGTGCTTCAAAGAGAATCGTTTAGTTTCTGTGATGTTTGTACTGTTATCTTTTCGTCTTTTATAATTTCATCGGTTTCAGGGCTCGCGGCCTGAAAGACCGCAAGCTTAAAATAAAAGGGCTAAATTTAAATTATTCTGCATCGTTTCTTGCGTAACGATGTTCACCTACGTCAGTTAAAAGTGCACGTAAGTGAGTTAACTAGCGGCCGTCCGAACAAGGGCTGGCGGCCCCGGCTTTTACGTTTTTTTTTATTTTTATAATTAATTTATTATTCATAATTTTGTTACATTATACAGTACAATACTAGCATATAAACCTCTACGGGTTTATCTATGCTAGAGAGTCGTCTTATATAAACAAAGATGTATTAATATTGAATCACATTAATCTAACAAAAGTACCTACTACAATAACTGTGGTTGATTTAACAAATATGATTTAAGTTTACTTTTAAACAGTTTGGATTTACCGTAAGTTTCTTGTAATTCTATTTGCAATTCATTAATAAAAGTAGGTACAAGATGGGCGGACTTTCTTGCTCCATAGAATTTTTTAGTTTTCGGAAGTACATACATGTCGGATTTATAAGCTATATTTCGTAGATTTGCAGGTCGTTTTTTAAGAAGTAGATATTCAGAATTATTAACTTCCGTCAGTATATTAAATTTAACTTTATCGAAAACATTTATGACTTTGCAATATTTAAAAAGGCCCTGGTCATTATCTATATACTTATTTTTAATGTGATTAGGCACTATCCATCGAAGCATCTTGCGTTGTAATGTGTAAATTTCATGTATGTACGTTACATAAGTTCTACCATAACTGCTAAGTCCATAACTAATGGCGGAATCTGCTAGAGCCATATAAAGGAATCTAAGTATTTTATATGGTAGCTTAAATTTTAAAACGTAAAGTTTACTCAACACAGAGCGAAGTTTTGCACACACGTGATCTTTATGCGCTCTCCAGCAGAATCGTTCATCAATAATCAGACCAACATACATGTGATTTTTGATATTTTCAATGGGTTGACAATTACAGTGTTGAAGTATTCCATGGAGACATTCATGGCTGTGGGAAATGATAATCGGTGCGGTGGCAACTTTGTTGTGAGATGAGTGTATGTGAACAAGTTTTGTTTTTTGAGCGTTAACCACTAGGCCGACATCATGTGCCCACTTACACAGCACGTCTGACTCGCATCTTTCGATGTTCTGGGCGGTTCTCATCGCCTAGAAACGCGGGTTTATGGTGTGTACGCGGTGTAGAGCGGTGTGCGATGCTGCCCATCTGTGGAGTCGTTGCGTCCCATCCGATGTACTAATCATGTTTATTGCACTAGGTGAATGTGTGTGACTATCCGGCGACATTTAGGTCGCCGGAATCTAGTGGAACAGGGGGTTCGATTAAAAGGTTACGGGGCCTCCAGTAGCTTTCCATAATTTTTGAGGTTGAGGCGGTTACTGCGTTTACCACTAACGGGTTGGGATGTGTCTCGATATTTGAACGTTGATTGCCAGGGAATCAGGCTGCCAAACAGTGTGACCGTACCTATCGATTTCTTGGGATTTTTATTTTGATGATTGAGAGTAGGGTCCTTTGAAATTATATTTCTACACTCTTCTCGGGATTCATTTCGATTCTCCATTAATGGAACCAATCACCTAAATGGTTGGCGGCTGCTTGGAGCATCTTAGTGCGTATTATTTTGTTGTGATGGGCGACTAAGAGCACAGTGTCATCGACGAAAAGAATAGTGTTAACTATTGGGTTTTTAGGGATGTCACTCGTGAAGAGTGAGAAGAGGAGTGAAGAGAGTACGGAGCCTTAAGGGGATCCACATTTGAGGGGACGATATTCGATAATGAAAATGTCGGCTGGTAATAAAAGCTCTGATGATGTGGATGAGATTGTAAATCAAGCCATCGTGCAAGACTTTGTCAAACGCATTTGCGACATCTAAGGAGAGAGAGCTGGTGCTAGTGGTACTGAGACCTCTTTTTGGAAGGTTGAAGCCTTTTATGATGAATTCTGTAAGGCGATGTAACTGGTTGGTGCACGAGTGTTCGAGTTTGAAACCGAACTGCTCATCTGGAAGAAGTTTGGCAATACAAATTTTTGGAGGCGATTTAATATGAGTCGTTCGTATACTTTTCCCAATATGCTTATGGGTTTGTAAGTAGGGGCTAAGTTTCGCGGTTTTCCTTGTTTCTGGATTCCTATAATGATCGCTTATTCCCAGGTGTCGGGGAGGGAGCAAAGAAGTGCGTTGAAAATGCCCACTAGGAGGCAAACAAGTGGCGTTGCGAGTGATTACAGCACCTGTCGGGGTCGGGTGCTGATTTCTTTTTGAGGTTTTTGATTACCTATGTGACTTCATTGACAGTTACAGGCCTTAAGGGATCGCCTATGAATGGTAGCGCAGATCTACGCACAACTTCCGTTTCGACCTCTGCAAAATGAGCTGAATCTATGGGTTCGCTAGAAGTACATTGGCTCTCTAAGTTGTCCGCGAGGCATTGGGCTTTTTCAGAGTCATCAAAGGCGAGATTGGATTTTCCTAGCTACTTTCCTCTTCTTTTTTTTTTAGTTGCTAATTAAGAATTATAGTAAATTTATAATTATAATTTTAATTTTACATAATAATAATAATATATATTAGCTTATATAAGCATTGTAGGCGCATAGATACAATTTTAAACATTAGTTTTGTGTTAAAGCCTATGGAATTTTTTATTATTCTGATTGGTTTATGATTAATCATGCAAATATAAAAGTAATTCAATCCATAAAGGTACGCATGGAGTTCTCATTCTTGCAGATGTTCGCAATTCAAATAAATCTACATTAGCAGCAAATATATTTCTTCATTTATCGGAAGGTATCATATTGGGTTCGCACCAGATGTCGCGAGATTTTCGGATTATAAACTATTGATAATAAAAGTAGTATGAATATAATATTATGTAGCTATATTACAGATGATAGAGCCAAGCTGTAGCTATACAAGTAGTATAGTTGTAACACGAATGGGTCGGCTCGACCGGGGAAAGACGACAGACTCTCACAAAATACCAGCGTGAAATAGAAGCTTAACGCTACAGTGTTTCGTGTGGTGAGTGTAGAGAACCGGAGACCTTTTTTACTGAAAAAATGAAATTCTATCTTAGTCCTCAGTAGTGACAACACATCTGCATTTTGATTCGTAATCGAGGCTAGATTTAGATGTCTATCAGCCACAAAAAACACCATCAGGTGGACTGTGTGCTCGTTTTTCACCTTATCGTTTTAAATCAAAAACTTGATGAATTTTAAAAGAAGCTTAAAAGGTAATATACTTGTAATTCTGATTTATTTTTTAAACATTACCACTTTGTCGCTGAAACGCTACTTAACTTGAAGATAAAGAACAATTAATATTCGAGCAGCAATAATCAACCGATATAATACTTACATTTAATGTTTGCAAGTTAAAAAGTAGAATTATTATAATTATTACATGCATAATTTCTGTTCATTTAGGAAGAATATGTTGTATTGATTGTAAGGACATAAAAATAAAATAAAAACTTACGATATTTCATTCATAAAATAAAATTTGTTGTCAGTAAGTACACTTTATCAAGATCCGTTACAAAAAAGAGTCTCTTTGCGTAATTAACTTCTTAATGAGGATATATACAGTAGTACTAGTGTTAGGTAGTTAGTTACCTATATAGTTCAACGAATTAATCGGCTAAAGTAGCAATGGACCTACCAAGGTCAAGGTATGTCAATGGTAGTCAAATTGCTGAATCGGACAAGAAATCGTAGTGTAGGGTGGCTCCCCACTAAACGGAATGACGACCTGGTAAGAGATGCAGGAAGCCGATGCAAGCAGGTGACTTATAACCGTACTTTGTGGCTTTACTTGGGGAAGTTCTACGTTCAGCAATGGACTTGTGATATGCTTTAATGATGATGATGATGATGATTATCACTATTTATATGATTATTTTTTATTCGCTTTCTTTCTTACTACTCATAGCATTTTTACGTTGATCGTTTTCAAAATTATATTCAGAAAAACATGAAAATTATAAATGGTAGTGTAAACAGGTCGCCAAAAAGGATTTCTGCCTTTCATTGTTTCGACAAAGACGAACCTACTTCATTTTTTCTTTGATAAATGGCCGTCTCAAAGTAGCTGCTCCGTGCTTTAAGTGCCCATTCAGGATGCGCACATATCGGCAGACAGCGAGAGGTATCCTCTCCCACTGGAGCCGAGGTAGAGTGTTGATATTATGGCGATGCGCAATTCACTAATCCTCCGCAACTTATATGAAGTTATGATATCTGTATATGAAGCTTTACGGCGTACACCCACTTTATCCCTTAATGTATCCAACCTTATTCATTATAGGAATGGTCGGATATAGTGAACTCAGGGTTAGGAGAGAACTTACTCTGGTTTTATATATTTATAAGATACTCATAGGGAAAATATTTCATTGTCACATACTGAAACAATTAAACGTGTATGTCCCGGACGGATACCTAGGGAGACGGCGACGGCCACAACTGTTTGCCGTGCCGAACGGAAGGACAAACCTAATGCGTCAGGCGCCCCTTATACTTGCTCTCTACACACTTAATTTGATATCGAGAGAAATAGACTTGTTTTATTGTCCCCTGAGTGAGTTCACAAAGGTAGCATTATACATTATTTATTATGTACCTAATTTAAAAAAAATAATAGCGTAAAATAGTAATAGCATATAGAATAGTTAATAATAAATAAATAAATTTTATTTCGTTTGAAAAAGTACATGCCTTAAGAACTAGAACCTAAGAACCTCCATTTAAGCAAATAATGCCTGTGTTTGGAGGGTCCGCCTTTCCATTACTATATTCATGTTACATGGCAGTATGGGTAAACATATTCTATATCCTATATTTAAGTTATCTATATATAACTTATATTCTAAAATTAGGATAATCAAACGATAGGAACTAGTCTACTTATAAATACTGTATGGTATGTGAGTGAAAGTTTATTTATTTATGTATACGTAAATTATATTATCGTTTTAGAATAACCTGTAAAGGTAAGTGTTGAAATATAAAAATAAATAAATAAAACTTTGGCAGGGCTGCACCGCTGATGCAGTGATGGTGCGGTCACGTGGGTAGAAAATTATGTCCTTTTGTATTGTAACTTGTTAAACCAAATAAAGTTATTCGTTCATTCGTTCTTTCTTTCTCTTACCTCTGTGGTGCGAAACTCAGTCTGCGGCGGAGTTATAGACATCACTTGCCGGTCCATAGCACACTAAGAAAATAGTGTATTACTGATGCAGGTGACTCGTTATTTTCTATCTGCTGTCGAATGAGTGTACGAAGCATCCGTAATTTTCGTCCACTCTGCTACGATCAACCAATAGTGGTTTAGTAATTTTTTGCAGATTTATTACGATAATATAATGCAGGGTAAACTGAAGTCTGTAAAGGATTTCTAATATATATAATATACACATAATTATTTGCGATATACCTATAAAATGCGAATACCCTACGACGATAAAAGAATTAAGATTGCGCTTGGATCTTTACACTTAACATAGCACCCGTCTTCCTTATGAGTTTCTTCAAAACTTACCCCAGGTTTTTGTTTTTTTAAGATTCATTTTGTTTATTAATACATAAAACCGCTTCTTTATCCTTTTATATGATAAAGTGTATTAAAAGCGGTCAAAATTACTTCTACAAAAAATAACTACTTTTTAACAGGTCAAAACCTAAGTGTATGCTATCATTTATTTTTATTTTATACAATGAGCGAATTTTTTTTGTCTTACACTTAATGTTTTATAACCTTAAGTTTAGTCGGGGCATTTTCTCCTTTTTTGCCTTATGATGCAAAATTAGGAGGCGTAAACAAGATGATTAACCATCATTTATTGGAAGCAATATTCTTACACCGCCAATACCGTGTAGTGAGGGTGGAGGAAAATTTATTACGCCATATCATTCCATGGGTGTCTTAAGAGGCGACAGACGGAAAGAAATCATCAGATGGGCAGCAGCATCTTGATAATGACGAATACAATTTAAAAAAATACTATGGTTACTAACCCGCTTGAGAAGCGTAGCAACTGTAACATATCAGGAGCAAAAAGTTTTTTCTGGCAATTTCTGTTAGAAATAAGGTGATGGATCCAATTACTTCATTACATAGTACAATCATTGTTATAGTATTATGTAGTTATAATCAACATTATAACAGCAGATTTAATAAAAAAAAGCAAAAATGGGCAGTTAAATTAAATTCCTCAGAAATAAGATAAAAACGCAAAGTCGAAAGAAAATTCAATTTAAAGATGCATAAGGAGTGCTTTTCTGTAACCTTACGAACGTCTACCGAGAAGTTTATTACTTGAGGGGCTCGTTAAAATTTAACTGCAAGAACACTCTGCGTATTCATTCAAGATAAAGTTTATAACCGATAAAACTCTTAATATTACATGACAGACAGCAGTGGGCCAGTAGGGGCTAAATAGTAGATCAAGTTCAGTTTGATATAAATACTATATAATTATTTATAGCGCCAAAGATCAGCGATTGCAGTGCTGTATACAGGTCTGAAGGTTTTAGTTATAGAGAGTCAGTAGTCAGTATGATGGAAATGTATCTTTAGGATTATTTTATTCAATATATGTAGACTGCAACAGCAAATTACCAATAGGGGAACTGTAAGTTCGTTTTTCATTGTCCAAACTCTTATTCTTTTTTGTCAGTTCCTAAATGGTACATTCAATCAATATAATATATTAACGAATTTGCAAACGCATTAACCGTTTTGCACCAGTTAAAATTAATTTTGTCGCCCATCTAAATATTTCACATTTGGAATGGATTTTCATAAAACGACATTTTTATGGATATAGGTGATCTATCAATAAATACAAATAATTTGAAATAAACTTTTGGTACTAAAAATATTACAACAAATTTGTTAACTAATTAAATAAATCAAAACTATCGAAATTAAAATTATACGTACCCTTAGGTCAACGATGTTATTCACGGTGATGAATTTGAGCTATTGGATTCTAACCCAACCAAAAAGTTAACTTCGGATATTAGACTATGTATACGAAAGTCATCATATTATGTTTTTCGCGATCACAACTTCTCTCGTAGCAGTCTCGTTTTAACGAATCCTCAAGCACCCATTTTATATAGGTTACCTAAAATACATAAAGGACATAGAAAAATATGAGATAACTGATCGAATAGGAACACCATTCGTCCAGTTGTCTCGTATATAAATTCACCAGCTTTTTTCCCTGCTAAAATAAGCAGGAGAGTTATCAGGACTAGGCTTACGATTACTCGAGATATAAACACCGATAAAGTTAAAAAGAAGTATAACTTCGCCTCCAGGTCCCTCAAGACAGTTATTGCCAGGATAAAGTGTGAGAACATTGACAGAATTGCCGAGAAATCAGTTGGCATTCCTTTGTGAACTGTCCATGGAAATTTCTGTAAATCATCACTACAATCTCTGCACAGGGAGGATGACTTATAACTTTGGCATCGTAATATATTTATGAAAATGTAATGTATGTGTTCGCGCCACTTTGTACTATCGCTTAACGATTATGAGGGATTCGTTAATTATTATGCAATAAGATTACTGCAAAGCCCATTTCCGGTTTCCTATCTACCGCTTTATGCCCAGCATGTGCATTCGTGTGTTAACGGGCACACACAAGTTGAGAAGACACGCAATCAACCGCACCGCTTATATCTCGCATCATCGCTCCCGCCCTTGTGTAATTTGGATATTGAATTATACAAGCATATAGTAAAAAGTATAGACATTTGCAATAACGCTATATTTCGTGATTATCTGTGAAGTTGATAGGTTTGAAGTCAGCCGGCAGTCATCGAGACACGAGGCAGATCAGCGGAAGTCCAGCTGGGTGCACATGCATTCCTTCACGTCCTTCCTATATCCCGAATTTAGGGGATTTGCAGTATCACGAATAAATTAAATTCCATTCACCGCTCGCACCGCGCTCATATACAGTCCACTATTCTATTTAAACTAATAGCCGCACCGCATAACATTATTTAATACATTTGAACCAGCAGTTTGGTGGTTGAAGGCTAAACGCCAAATCCACCAGTATGTACACAAAAACATAAATAGCTTTAATAAGAATAAATATGTTCATGCTTTAAACACTAGGAACAAAAATTAGCTTGTAATACCAGTTACGAGACTCCAAAGAATATGTAATTCATTTAAGGGGCAATGTACACGCTTTTACAACAAAATCCCAGAAAATTTACAAAATATGTCATTAAACAAGTTTAAATGTTTATTAAAGAAAATTTTTACAAATAAGGGTAATTATAATATAAATGAATACACAAATGAAAATAACCCCTGAGAATGAGGTGATCGCCATCATGCTGGTTCTATAAAAATTCGTACAAAAATTGTACAAAGTAAATTCATCGTAAATTGAAATTATGTTTTAAAAAAAGATTCCGCTGGGTTTTTTACTGGTTCTTCCCAAGACAGAGGTTTTTTTTCGAACCAGTGGTAAATAGAAAAATGACGTTCAATAGTATTATACAATAATCTAAATTGTATAAAAAGCATTCACTTCATTAATTCATTTCATTCATTCATTCATTCATTCGTTCATTCTTCATTCATTCATTTCATTCACTCACCGTCCCACGCCACAAAAGAGAAATCCGATTTTTTAGGCCTTGCTCTTGTGTCTGACTCGACTCCAGATGTCGGTGAGAACATCTTATCAGATGTGCGATTCACACAATGCTCTCCGTATCTTTCCTATTCCTGGATATCAAGTCAAGTAATCTTGACGGTATCCCCCCATTGTTTTGAGGAGGTATGCTCCAGATTTGGCACCGGTTCTAACGCATCCTTTCCGGTACTCTACTCACAAGGCGGAGTCAGTAGAAAACTTCTAGTAAAGCGCACAGTGGTAAACTGCCAAGCAACAAAATTGTGAGGACGGTATCATGCATTTTGCCGCAATGTGCATTCGTAAAATCTGGCGGAAGGAATTAATCCAAATATTTCCTCAGAGCACTCCCGGTAGTAGATGCGACAGAAAATGGAAAGGAATGCCACATCCCGACACAGCGTCAGTGAATCTAGCCGATCAGAAAGAACTCGGTCGTTGACGATTTGAAACGCTCTGCGCTTGATGCGGTCAGATGGAAGGAGCTGGCACTGGAGTCCCCCGGCCAAGAGATTAAAAAAAGTACTCCATATGAGGCCAAACTTGCGCTTTGTAAAGTTACAAGCGATACTATTTCACGAAGAAACAGTGTTGGTGATAGCACGCAGCCTTGTGGAACACCAACGTTAAAAGGCTTGTAATGAGAGCATACACCGTCTACTACGACTATGTTGCTAAGATTAGCATGGGAACCGGTGATCCAATAGAACACTTTCTCGGGAAGCCCGCTGGGGAAGGGAGCTTCGAAAGAAGCGCTTAGTATCAGACCCGATCGAAGGCCTTCACTATGTCCAAACTAACGGTCAAACCCTCTACCGTGAATTCTACTACATCGACCCATCTATGAGTCAGGTAGATCAAAAGATAATCAGCTGATCACCCACGATGAAAACCGTATTGGCTGTCACTAATCAGCTGATAGTTCTCAAGGTACCTCTTGACCTGGCAGTTTATAATGGACTCCATTATTTTGGAAAACGTGGGGCTGATAGATAAAGGCCTGTAGTTGGACGGGTCTGAGCGGCTGCCTTTTTTGGTGATTGGGTGGGTCAAAGCTGTCTTCCATGAATTCGGGACTATGCCTTGGGAGTAGGGGTACCGGAAAAGATGCATTAAAACCGGTGCTAACTCCCGAGCAAGTCTTCATCACAATGGAAGAGACTCCATCACGCCCACTCAACTTGCTGATGTCCAAAGAGAGGAATGCTTCGCGAACCAAGCGCTGTGTAAGCCAAACATCCGGAATGGTGCACTGACACTACGGGATCATCGGCATTGTGACTCACACACGACTCACACGGGGGAACCGTGTGAGTTGTGTAAGGGTGAGTCGTCCCCTCCGCCCAGAGATGGAAGAGATGGTTGAAAGAAGTTCCCTTGGACAACCTTGACGAGAGACTAGCTTTTTTTTTTTTTTTATAGAATAGGGTGACAAACGAGCACACAGTCCACCTGATGGTAAGTGGTTGCTGCGGCTCATAGACATCTACAACTATCTTCCATTGCAAATCAAAATGCAGATGCGTTGTCACCCATGAGGACTGAGATGGAATGCCTCATTTCCAGTAAAAAGGGTCTCCGGTTCTCTACACTCACCATACGAAATACAGCAGCATTAAGCTACTATTTCACGCTGGTATTCTGTGAGAGCGTGGTCCTTCCCAGGTCAAGCCGACCCATTCGTGCTACAACTATACTACTAATATAACTGCAGCATGGCTCTACCACGTAAAATTCTCTTCTCACCAATCCTACCAATGTGCTCAGGCCACCAGACCTTGCCTTGGCAAGACCCTTTTTATGAGCCTGGAGGCTGAAATTAAAGTTCTTTTTAAGAGCGCTTGTGTTACATCCCGAGAAGTTAATACCTCAACCCAGGCCCGGTAGCATATCTGCTTATAGCGTGTTGTCATTTTACAGGAGCAATCAAACCAAGGCTAGGATCTGCCTTTGATTTACACCACAGTGGATAGAATTCTGAAGTACCAAATCAGCGACAACGTTGGGATCGTCCGGCAAGAAGCAAATCTGCCCCAAGAAGTAAGATTCAAAAAAAGACCACATCTTTTCCCAATCGACTGACCTATAGTGTCAAAAATGGTGGCAGTATGCAGAATGCAACGGCAACGTTAGTGTGAGTGGTACCACACTTCGGATAAGACAATGTTATGACAAGTCTAGAGGAGCATCGACAGAAACCTGATTTCCGTCCGGATGAGAGGTCAGCAGAAGGTCCAACAGAGAAGGTGCATGATCTTTCACATCTGGAATCTGCATAGGCAAGGTAAGCTGTGTAAGATAATATGCAAAGGCAAAGTCGAGAATAACGAGATCTCCCCGCATGATCGGTTTAACGTGAACCGAGCCATTCGGCGTGGTTGGTGTTAAAATGGCCAAGGATTACGACCTCTGCGGACGGGCTCTGCTGTATCAAGGAATCTGAAGCCATTTGGACGTGGTCGATGAGTCGGTCTGTTTCGGCGTTACCGCTATGGGACCTATAGCGGCACCAGTAGATGCAGAGATGATTGTCGCTGTCTACGCGCAGCCATAATATGGAAAGGACCGTACCGTCAAGACTGCCGAGGTGTCGAAAATAGATGTCCTCTCTGACGCATATTCAAACACCCGCCCGGGGCATAAAGTAGTGTTCTAATTTGTACCCCGGTTGAGAAAGATATGAAGTATCAGCTGGAGAAGACACCTGAGTCTTGGTTAAAAAGATCAAGGCCGGTTTCGCCATCTCCAGATGGTAGTGGACAGGGTTAAAATAAAAGAATGAAGTCCAATGATTTATAGCTAACAGGGGTTGCCTTGGTCTTATTGCTCCGCTAGGCCCAAGGTGTACTTGAGTAGAGTTCAGGAAGGGTAAGATAGCTTGGTCGTGAATGTTTAGTGAGGTATTCTTCGTCACCAGAGGTTTTGGTACCCTTCTGGGATAGTTTTTATTTGATTCCACTACCATGTCAAGAGGGGAGGGAATTGCGTCTTCAGCCATCTGCACTTAACCAATGAAACGCAAAGGTAAACCTCTACTTCACGCTTGTGTTCTGTGAGGTTGTGGTATCACCACGTTTCGAGCCTGTCCATCCAAGCGACAGCAAAAGCTGCCGCATGGCTCTACCACTGTTAAAAACTGCAGAACCTGTAGAACACAATATTCTGTCTATGCCAAATGTAAAATATTTGCACCGGAAATTAGATGTGGCGTAACAAAAGTAATATAAAGATCTGGTATTCTTATCTTTACGGATACTACGCATCTCGATTATGACAAGTTCTTATTAAAGCGGAAAGACCAACCAGCAACGGAATGTTACGGGCTTAAAAAGAATAGGTACAATTGATGTTCTTTTCACCCTGAAAATTAAACTTCAAAATACCTCTGTCTGGACGTTGACAGTGAAATCGGCCATTGACTACGCAAAATTATTATTCTGTCACTAGCATATTTTTTGTTTAGTGTTCTTGTACTTAACATTCTTTATTATCAAACTAATCATAAGCAAAATCCCTCTAGACTATCTATTACGCTAGCTCGCGTTTTCTTTATCGCAAGATCCTTTATCAAGAAAGTAATTTGAAATTAGGAAACGGCTGACTGTCTTTCTATAGTAACATAAGGAAACGCCTACCGGTCAAATAGCCATTTGTCACTACGTAGTCTAGTACAAAGCAAGAAAGAAATCTCGATCACTCCCTGTTCCGCACTCATACTACGTATTTTAGTTCTCTTTATTATAATAAATGATTAATTTAGTTCGAGAACGATTGAAATGAACAGCCGCGTCTTTTGCAAAATAAAAACTATGTAAGGGCCAAAATAATTTTTATTGAATATTTCATATAAAGCAAATTAGATGCAACCTGTTCAGACACGCTGGCCCCTTCCCATCTACGTGGAACCAACAACAGAGCTGGTGCGGCTTGTGAAGCGGCAGAAAAGGCTAAAGTTTGCAAATACAGGGGTCTAGGCTCCGAATATATTTTTGTCCCTTTCGGTGTCGAGACCCTTGGTCCGTGGGGTCCTAGCGCTATAAGCCTTTTTAAGGAAATAGCAAAAAGGTTAATCGACGTCACAGGAGACCGAAGAGCTGGCAGTTACCTCGGACAAAGAATTAGTCTAGCTATTCAACGGGGAAACGCTGCCAGTATCTTCGGAACCTTGCCTAAAGGACCTCTTTTTTAATAATTTAATTTAGTTATTATAATATATATTTTTAAGGTTTTTAGTATTAGAAATAATGTTTATAAATTTATGGGTTAGATTTAATTTAAAGTATATTTATCATTGTATATTTTGGAAGTTCGCTTTTTATTTAATTTGATTTCATCCGTATCTAACGTTTCACTTTGTATCACAATATTTGTATTATAACATATTTGATTTGTATAAATACCAGCTTTTTACTTAATGGATAATTAAAAGCAAATTTATATATATGACAGCGAACAAGCAGATTCTGGGTAGCTTTCGGGAGATTATGACACATCTTCTCGTCACGCTTACCTCATAAATAGAAAACAGGATTGTACCATAATTGTATGTCATTACATATGGATCTGAGAGGTGGTTTTGCTGACGTGTGACGAAGCTCAAGTTGCTCAACGAGCTATGGAGAGGGCTAAGCTCAGTGTTTCTCTAAGTGATAGACTTAGAAATGAGGATCCGCAGTGGAACTGAGAAACCGAACTGAATAAACCAAGGAATTATGAGCTGAAGTGGCAATGGGTCGGTTATACAGCTCAAAAAATCGACAACTGATTAGAAAGTAAGGTTCTTGAGTAGCAGCCTCTTGCCGATAAAGGAAGTGTAGGATGCCCCTCCACTAGATCGAGCGACGAAATTATGGTGGATAACGTATGTAGGAAGTCGATGGATGCAGGTGGCTCCAGCTATGATTTGTGGTATTCCTTTGGGGAGGCCTATGTTTAACAGTGTATTTGTGAATTGCTGTAATAATCATCATCATCATCATTACAGCCCTTCACAAGTACACTGCTGAACATACGAGTAGGCCTCCCCCAAGGAGTTCCGCAAAGCACAGTCCTGAACAACCTGCATCCATAGACTTCTTGCTTGTCTTAACATGCTGTAATAATAATGTATTTAAAAAAATACAGTGGTAATTGGTTATCAAAAATTAGAATATTTATTGCCAATAAACGGTGTATGTACAATTTCAGGGTGAAATCACAATTAAATGATTTTTTATAGACTAAGGGTACGAGCACACAGTCCACCTGATGGTAAGTGTATACTGTGGCCCATAAACGACTACGTTTATGCTCGTTTAAGAATTAAATAAAGATACGTTGCCATCCTTGAGGACTAAGATGAAATGTCTCGTTTCCAGCAAAAAAAGTCCTCGGTTCATTACACTCACCATACGAAAGACAGTAGCATTGAACTACTCTTTAAGCCAGTATTCTGTGAGAGCGTGGTCCGTTTCCCAATCGAGCCGATTCATTCGTAATACAACCATAATATAGCTGCCACATAGTTTGCCGATCTACCACGTAATAAGATTCACGGATTTCGATTTCGATTATGATTTCAATTGCGATTTCGATTTCTAATTCAATTTCGATTTCGATTTTTATTTTAACTTAAACTTTAATTATTATTTTAATTTTAATTTTGATTACGATTTTTATTAAAAGACAGATAAAATTGAAAAATACCCATACAAACCGATATTTAAACGGTGAATCTCACTACCATCCTCCACAGTTAGCTACCGTGGGCAAATCATTGTTACATATAGTACGAGGGATCTGTGACAGCAAACACCTAGTCGCCGAGCTTCAATACGTCAAGCAGATTCTGCACGACAACAAGCTTCGGGTCCAGCGCCTGCGTCACAGTAACCGAGTGATGCCGGCCACAGTCAAGCGTGTGCCTGCAGTACTACCATATGTCAGAGGTGTCACAGAAAATATTGGCTACATTTTAAAGCTTAAAGCTATTTTCGATCAATTTTCTAATCTCTATCAATTTTCTAATCTAATTCGATTTTGATCTAGATAAAATCGAAATATTTTAATTTAAATTTTAATTATTATTTTAATTTTCATTTTTATTAACAGACATAGATAAAGTTGAAAAATACTCATACAAACCGATATTTAAACGGTGAATCTCACCACTATCCTTCACAGTTAGCTACCGTGGGCAAATCTTTATAACATGGAGCACGAGGGATCTGTGACTGCAAACACCTGGCCGCCGAGCTTCAGCACGTCAAGCAGGTTCTGCACGACAACATGCTTCGGGTCCTGAATCTACGTCACATAGACCGAGTGTGTACCTGCTATACTACCATATGTCAGAGATGTCATAGAAAAATTGACTACATTTTGAATCGAGCTTCTATTACCACCTGCTTGGGACTCTATTAGAACATTCTACAACCATCTGTCAAGTCTCATATCTCTCCACAAAATACAG
Organism: Parnassius smintheus behrii; assembly: GCA_036936625.1. Lineage (NCBI taxonomy): Eukaryota > Metazoa > Arthropoda > Insecta > Lepidoptera > Papilionidae > Parnassius > Parnassius smintheus. The sequence goes on from JAUPFT010000022.1 coordinate 28,548,018, forward strand.
GAGTTGAACACTCCTTGATTATGAATGTGGTCTCTCATACATAGGGAAAACAAAAAGATCAATTAGAATTCCCGTAAAAGAACATGTAGCTGACGTGAAGCAACAACGTTCCGGGAAGTCTGCAGTTTCTGATCATATCCTAGATGGCCCCAACCATTACATCAGATTTGATAGACCACCAATCCTTGGGAAAGAATATCGATTCCTACCACCGATGAAACGTCAGGCTATTGAAATTAAAAAAACATCCTAATTGAAGGTGGCTGGGTACCACTACCCGCTTGGGTCCCTGTAATTAATAAAGTTAAAACTAAACCCAAGCATACCACGCAAGACTTCAAGACACAGTTAGTTCATTCTGCGAAAATCGGACCATAAACAATAATTAAAAACTGAATGTTCTGCAGGTTGACATTGATAGCGGGACGTCAGTCACCTCAGTCCACCCTGAACATGACTGCTGGAAAGCACCCGAAACGTCGAAAATTAAATATACTTCAAATTAAACTTGATGAAATCCGTATAATTAGTTTTAATCAATATTATTTTAAATATAATTTTAATTTTAAATACATTTTTTTTATTTTAATTATTATTTTTATTTTCAATTTAATTTTGTATTTAAATGGAGTGCCGACCTGTTAAGAGAAGATAAAAACTAAATAATATCCTAATTATACGTAACTACGGCATACATTTGGACGGACTGATAATATAATAAAAAAATCTGGTTTTGAAACAATGTTCATTATTTTAGTAGCTATACAGTACTCCATCGGACACAATAAGATCTTTTCACTATTTTCCATAGTCACCTCTTACGAAACACTGGAACAAGCTGAGGTGATGGACTCTCTTCCGCCGATACCATATATTAGTTACTGTTATTGTTACAGCCTTTTGAAGTCCTCTGCTGAGGATAGGCCTCTCCTTCAGATTTTATTATAGGACGGGAAATTGCCATGGTTGCCAAGCTTGGCAAATTAGTTGGCAACCGCTGTTTTTTTAACTTTTCGTAGTTATTAGGAAGATGCTGCTGCCCATAACCTGATTTGTTCCCTCTGTCGCCTCTTAAGACACCCACGGGTAGATATGGGATAGCGGATATTCTTACACCTCCACTACATGGTTAATATGGAACTTACAAATTTAAATTACATTGTGGTACATTTAAAATGTTATCCGTTTACAGTTTATGACTTACGCTTAATTAAAATTCAAGCTTACTGACACAATTTTTTTATGATATGCTAACTGCTTTGATGTTCAGAAATAAAAATAATACTTTTTATTTTTATTCGCTGCAATAAAAACGTGAGTAATAAAATTTCATGAAAACGTATATGTTTGCAATCGTTTTCAATGCAAAAACAAAATTTGAATTACGAATTTGCATAGGGCACTTTAGAACTTTTCGAAAGTGTATTACTGTATACGTAAGAGAATGGGCTATATTAATGGAATTACTATCATCACAAACACTACATTTCATCATAAGACTCAGCCTCTCCAACAGATTGCCACAAAGTAAGGTCATGAGTCACCTGCATTTATCGACTACCTGCCATTGACTTATATATTACCAGCGTAAGGACCGGGCCGACCGAACAACTAAAACGGACCAGTGCGCTGGCCCTAAAACTACAATTTAGGGCCAACGCGAATCGCTCGACAGTGGTGCGCACGCAAGATAGATTTGCCTGTCTTAAGTATGTCTAATTTCGTGGTAAAAGGATGCAAAAATTACGATACAAAGATTAAAAAGGATCATGGGATATCCTACCATCGGTTAATAACCTTATATTAATTTTGTTACAATTAAATTATTATATGAACGCATTTTTAAGGTTTTATTTTACAGTTAGTTTAGTTACGTTACAAGAAGGCCAGGGTTGGATTCAGACCCTCAAAATATTGTACACGGAAAATAAAATTATACTATTTTTTTTAAATTATATCACATTTGACGTTTCATGTTTCTTTTTTCCCATGTGCCGGGATTTTGGCGTCACGCGTCTTGTTTATTTATACGTTTTGTTTTTTGACGGTTTTATTTTTATTTCTGTTTTATTTTTGCTTAAAAAGTTAGTGTAAATTGAATTTTGATTATGGTACCTAATATATTTTATATTCAATAAGGATTAAACGAAAAGAGTACAAAAGAAATCATATCTGCTAAATTGAATCTGAAAATCTGATCCTAATATATTTTATATTCAATAAGGGTAAAACGAAAAGAGTACAAAAGAAACCATATCTCCTTAATTGAATCTGAAAATCTGATTCATAAAATATTTTGAAATTCTTTTTTTAAACCTATTGCTTCTGGAGCATAGAGTTTTTATTGTGGTAGCCCCTCATTATAGTTGTATCAAGGATGCAACATAAATGCATCGATTGCGCACCGATTGACCAGAGAGGGAGGTAATTCTAATTTTATGTAAAAAAATGCGGTGCTCATGTACAATACAGAAGTTCTCGATATCGTAAGGTTAATATTAAACAGTAAAAGGACCCAATAATACAAGTTGACCTTTAGGTAAAATTATGGTATTTTCGCTTAGTGTTATTACGATACTATATACTACAAAGCTACAAACTATGAAATAATGGTACAATTAGAATATTACGAAATCCGACCCTGGTTGCGTCGTTTTATGATATGACGTTTCTATTACGACAGATGCACCACTTTTTCTTGTACGAAAAAGTTATGAATAAAATTTATTTAGATGGGCCTATCCTTCCTTTTGAAATCATTGCTGCCTGCATGTTTAATCAGGTCGGTACACCATCTAGTAAGGTCACCTATCACTTAGCCACTCTAGCACCTTTCCCGCCATCGTCGCTCTCAATTCTTCGATTTATATGAAATTCCAAGCATAATGCTTTTCAGAGCATACTTAGTTACTCAAAATCACAGCAATGGATTTTAGTTTTTGGTGACTTTGCACACAAACAAAAAACTTTACGAAATATAAGTTATTAAGAGATAATTGCTATTGTGTACAAAACCTTTTACTTTTCAAAACTTTGATCATATATTTTTGTCAGTATTACAACAATATTTTTGTCTTGATTTTCATTCATTACCTTTTTTGCGTTTTTATTACTGTTTTTCCTGGGCCCATTTGAATTTTAATGTAAATTTGTCTATGATTATAGAATTGTTTATTATATTCTTGTTTATTTCTTTACTGCAAACTCTGGTATCGAATTATACGTAAATTACCACTGAGGTGGAAATTTCTTCAGTCCTCTATGTTAATTAATATTTGGAAAGAATTTAACCTTCGCATCCTTTCAAAGGTTGAATATATTTATGTCCCAAGTCTTGTTTTATGCTTATGCATTTTGTCTAGCGAATAACCGTGTCTTCACAAACTTCATCGTAAATTTAGTTTAATGGGAAATAAAACGGTAACGTTTGGACATAAATTTTTCTCCACGAAATGTGATTTCAAGCATAAGTGTCTTTTGAAACCAAAAAGTATTAAAACTTTGGACAAAAGGACGTGTTTTTTGTGCTTGTCTTGATGGAAAGATTACATCACTGCTGTCATGCAGGTCTAGCTTCCTGATACTAGCTAAAGAAGGTATTTGAGAGGAAAAAAAACGTAATGACTTTGGGTTGCCATAGAGATTATCCTCTCAACATTGTGTTTATAAATTGCGTCATTTCTATAGGTTGCAAACATTGTGGTTTGTATTTACTGCCAGGGAGAAGTAAGTTCAGGTGGACTGTGTGCTCATTTGTTACCCTATCCTATAAAAAAGGCAAAGTTTGCAATCGAAAACAAGCCCTTATTACTGAATACTGATCTAAACTTTAAATGCCAATAAGCACTTTTCTCTAAATAGAAAATGTGTGAGAAGCATTCAGAGAGGCGAGGCATTCGGTTTGTATGACTAACACAGACACGCTCTCGTATTTATTATTATTATATAACGTAAAAAATAAAAATACGACTACACACAATACGGCGTTGTGCTTATGTGGCGTAATATTTTTTCTTTCTCTTTTATTATAGAATCCCGAACGGCGGTTGCAACATAATAAAGATTTTTTCCTTTTTGTGCGGACAGAGGAATGTCGAAATCTCAATTTCATCTAAATAATTGCGATAAAATCTTAAACCTCTATTATAATTAACTTATAAAGGTATATTTTTCCCCACAATTTATGTGGAGTTATCTCAAGTAGCATTTGATAAAAAAAGCATTATAAAATATTCAAAAATGTTATCCATCTCTATAGTTTGTTTATGGGGCGAACGTAAGATCAAACGCGATGAAATCCGTATTTTTCATTCAAGATATCAAAACATTAAAGTTTACGTTGTACTAACAAATACTGGCACTAATTTTTATGGTTCTTTAGAAAATAGCAGCTATTATTTTCTCTTAGTAGCACCTTGATAATTAAATGCAAATTACATAGGCATTTCATGCCATAGACTACTTAATACACGTTTAAATTGAATTAATTATGAATCATATGGAATGTGCTAACGCAATATGAAATATTGGGTCCTTACATATTAAATTAACGCATTGTCGTAATGACCATTTTGATCAGAAATATATCCTCTTATGGTAAGAATTCTAAATTCAAATTTATAAATTTATTTAGCTGTTACATTGGAGTTTTCAAAACAGTCATTCATTTGTTTTTTCCTCATTATTTTTTTCTTTGGTGTCGCTTATTACGGCACAATGGAAAACATAAAGTATCGGTATATTTACGAGTACGAGTTCTAGCGTGACACCAGTGCTGCAGAAATAGCTCGAAGGATTAATGATGTGTACGGCGCTGGTGTCGTAAAACAAAGCGGTACGTTATTGGTTTGAACGTTTTCGTTCTAACCAACCCCGTGGACGGCCGGAGACAAAAGTGGAAAATGAAGAATTAAAGGCTATTCTGGAAGCGGATCCATCACAAAGCACTTCAAAGATAGCTGCAGGCTTCAGGGTATGTAATAAAACTGTATTAATTCACTTGAATCAAATCAGGAAAGTAAAAAAAAACTTGAACGATGGGTACCTCATGAATTGAGTGAATCGAACTTGCAAACACGCGTCGACTGATGTGTTACTTTGCTCAATCAACACAAAAATGAAATGATTTCAAATCGAATCATTACTTGTGTTGAAAAGTGGATACTATATGATAATCGTAAGTGCTCGTCACAATGGTTGAACCCTGGAGACTCTGCCGATTCCTGCCCTAAACGAAAATTGACTCGGAAAGATTTACTTGTGAGTGTTCGGTGGACTAGCGCCGGTGTCGTTCACTGCAGCTTTCTATTATCTGGCCGTTTCTTTTAGTAAAGGGATCTCCCGTACAAAACGCCAATTTCATATGTAAGGACCTATTATTGAGAAGTAATTGTTATAAAATCTTCCCTCATTAGCCTTAAAAGTCCCTAAGTCGTATCGGTCCGGAAAAATCGGCGGTAGCAAAAGGCCCGCAAAGCATTCGAATGGTATAGATAGCATCGTGAGTTTCGTTGCGATGTTCGTATGTTCACTCGCTTTGCATCTTTCCCAAAGTGGGGAGGACTTGTGGCACGGTTGGAAAAAAATTATTGAATGAATTACCGTCAGGTGAGGTAGTAGTTGAGTACTGACTTGTTCATTAGTTCATTTAATTAGATATTTGAACTAATTTCGGCAGAACTGAATACACGCCTAACCCATCATTGAAAAATATTTGCTACAGATGTTACGCTTGGCAGGTGAGTGTGCAATCGCAGGTTTTTATTGTTCCGAGTTGTTTTCAGCAATATACTGCTACCCAACTTCTGTTTTATGTCCCTCTGTGGCCTCTTACGATATCTTAAGAATTATATGGAATACTGGTATCATTCACGCAATAGATAAAAAAACTTTATGAAAATAATTAATGCAATTAGTCGTTACTTCGCAGAAATCTATCAAACTAAGGATGTTATAAGGTTATTAGTTAAGATCCGAGTGATAAAATAATACAATGGTATGTCTTACTTGACCAGGCAATCGGAAATCGTATAAAGTGCATAAAGCTTGCGTTTGCGACGAAGAGTAGTGTAAAAGATGCAAGACTTCTGTTACTGCGATCACCAATCCACATACCAGCTGTGTATTTTTACGGACTGATGAAGAAATAATAGTCTGATATCCGTGAATTCCAAAATATATTTGCTTATATAATCACTCGACTAAATCGGAATCATTCGTATCCAGAAAAAAATAACTCAAAAACCAATTAAAAAAATTATGTACTTATTAATTGTCGTGTGCTTTTTGCACTCTTCACATCCTGGTATGAAAGATAGATTTTTCTAGGTTTACGCGAGTAGCGGAAAGCTTTGTAAATCGCAGTTATAAATATTGTTGATGCAATAAAGAAACTTGAATATTTTTATCTATTAGTAATCTTATAACTAAGGATATTTTTAAACATAGGCCTACACCATAGATTGCCTCATAGGGGGATATTAGCCATATTTGCCAGGATTGGCAAGCGGGTTGGCAACAAACTTGTAGTAAGTTAGTGTCAGTGACTGCCTGTGGAGCAGCCAGTCGCGACATTTTTTGCGGGACGTCGGCAGCGATGCTTTAACGACGATCGAACTGGCGGTGGTAAATCATGCCGTATTTTGGCTGCGGCGTGTTTAAAACAGCCTCTGGCACCAACTAACCTCAGTTTCGGGACATTTAGCTGGTATCCCCTATCCCTTAGAGATTTATATATGTTGTTTTTTGGAGAAAGTTTATCATACAGGTAAGCAGGTGACTTAAAATGATGCAACGAATGCAGAAAACACGCATATTTCAAGGTAAATTGTTTGGTATTTCCAAGTCTCAATATATTAAAAGGCTAACAAAATTTTCTCAGAGTTCCTAACGGAAAGGAGCTTTGTGATTTATACTTTTGAATGCGTGCATGAAAATAAAATTTACGCATATTGTAAATTTTTCACCGCTCATTCATTACAGCTCATAAAAGTCCACTGATGAACATAAGCCTTAGGTATAAGGCGAGGTATTTGCTATAGTAATAAAAATGTGCTCACGGTGGCCAGCCTCAACGGAGACTAGCCATCCGCGCAAGACAGAATTGTAGTGCCCCAGTGTGCGCAAGCACAGGTTCACTCTATATTCTCTCATTATCATATTCCGAAGGGACGGTAAACTGACACGATCACAGAGAACTCAGATACAGGACCAAAGTCTATATGTGCTTTTCGAGACACAGAGGCACGTGAACTTTCTGACCCCGGGCAGCTACTGAGATTTTCTTGACGGAAAACTCAATGACTTATTTTTTGGTCCGACCCGGGTGCGAATCCCAGATCATCTGATCAGCAGACGTGAAAACAAACAACAGGACAAAAGAGACAGTCATTTGCCATAGTAGCCTCACTTAGAGGAAGGGTAGGGTACACATGTTTTCAATATTTTTGCATTCTCATCAGCGAGATGTTACTGCTCATCTCCTGTTGCATTTCCTTTAATAGTCTCGCTTGGTAGGCATATTGACGATTGCAGCGAGGATACAGTAATAGCATCTTTGAGAGTGCTCTTCTTCTCCGGCCTAGGTATTTTACGTCTGACGTAAGCAAGATGGTTATAATGCCATCTGTGTATTGTGTATTCGAATTTCTCCAAATTAGAATCTAACAACAACCTCGAGATGGAATGACATGATAAATTCTCTTACGTGGCCGCAACGTTGAAAAATTTTGTAACAATTTTAACTAAATCATTTTATGCGCGGCAGTGTAAACTGGCAACACTTTCGACAGTTTTAAAATAACATAACACGTTTCATTGTACAACACACTTGAGAAAATATAGTGACATAATTTAACGTAGGTATGCATTTCACTTATTTAATCTTAGTACTCAGTGTAATAAGGAGGGTAGGATAAAGTATCCCGTCTACTGACTTTTCTATGTTAGACACGGATCTCTTCTAATATCTAGAATTATTTTGAAGCAAGCACGAGTCTATTGTTGTCCTATAATCGCGGACTCCAAACAAGCAAGGCTTTTTTTAACATGGGTGGGCAAATGGTTAAAAGTTTTTCTAAAGTAGCTTACCAAACCGTAAAAGTGTTTGAAGAAATCTCGTAATGTAAGGAAAACACCGTATGTACTTTAGACCTACGCAGATAGTAACGATCAAAACCCTTAATAAATACAATGAAGTAAGTAAATTAAATACTGTAATAATAGATGAACTATAATCACCTATTGTATAATTTTAAGGGGAGTAGCAGCTAAAACTATACTACTACAACTGGAACGCGCTCAAAGAGCTATACTAAAAGTCGCAACATTCCGCCCTATCCTATTCTCGTCTAAAATTTCTTATATAAATTCTATAATGTCCTCTCAGTGCGCTAGTTATGCGTTATGAGTACATTACTTAAAATACTTAATTGAATAAATGCAATTGTTAATAAATAAAAAAATATTTGGCCTCAAACAAAATCGAGTGGCATTGTTTGTTTGAGGCCAAATATTTTTTCTTTTATGGCTATGGTCTCGTACGACTATACTTTTGCTAGTGTCAAATTATAATCTGAAATACTCAATATGCTGATTGAACATATTGTGAAGTATCTGGAAGAATTTGACGACAGCTTAACTCCACGGACAGTCGATGACGACAGTATCTCAAATTCATAAGCCTACTAAGCGAACTAAATAACTTGAGGTTTTTAACGAGCACTTGCTACATAATTTTCCCTCGATATATATAATAATATTGTTTTGATGCTACTAAAACTAATTCAGCCGTAGATTGAGTACCATTAGCTTCCACATCATCATTATAGCCCTTCACAAGACCACTGCTGAACATAGGCCTCCCGCAAGGAATACAACAACCAACAACAGGTAGCTCAGGACCGTGCTTGTCCTGAGCTACCTGTGTCCATCAACATCCAGCATGTCTTACAAGTTCGTCACTCCAGCTAGTGGGGGGGGGGTCGCCCACCACTTCGTCTACCGCTACGAGGCTGCCACTTGAGAACCTCTTTTCCCCAACGGTTGTCCGTTCTTCGTGTTATATGGCTGGCTAATTGCCACTTCAGCTTACTAATCCGTTGGGCTATGTCGGTCACTCTAGTTCTACTGTAAATATCTTGAATTCTAAGTTTATCACGCAGACAAACCCCAAGCATAACCCTCTTCATAGATCGCTGAGCGACCTTGAGCGTCCTCATATGTTTACCAGTGAACGACCACGTCTCAGTTCCATAAGTCATCACTGACAACACACACTGGTTGTACAGTCTCGTTTCCAGGTTTTGAGGCATAACTGACTAGAAGATGTGTTGTAGCTTTCCGAACGCTGCCCAGCCGAGTTGAATCCGTCGATTGACCTTTCGGCCCAAGTTGGATTTATCTAGGTGGAATATTTGTACCAGGTAAAAGTATATTGTAAATAATTAATATAAGAAGTATATAATAAAATATATTGAAGTATTTATAGAAGTATAAAAACATATCAAAGTATAAAAATATAAAGTATATATAATATATAGATATATATATATATATATTTAAAAGTATATAACATACACAGAAGTATATAATAGGTTAGGCCTTTCTTTCTTTCTTTCGGGACCTTTAAGGTCCCAACCAGGGTAACATGAAAAACCATGCACATACCACACGCGTCCAGCTCGTACCAAATTATTTACCGTGTAGTTATTAGACGTACCCGTAAATATTCAAATAAAATAGAGACTTTATCAAAGTAACCTTTTACTTAAATTATTAAGGAACATTTATAGTAGATATTCCCAAAATCACAATAATAAATCTCAATTATTTGATAAACTTGTCATTTAGCTTACTTATATATTTTGTTAAGCTTAAATTACTCCGATATTTCGTATTCAACATCATAATTTCGTGAAATTGGGAGTGGTTTGCATTTTAATTTAGCGTGAAGTTCCAGGAATGACCTGCAGGGTCAATCAATTTATTTTTAGATATTGGCAAACCAAAAGTGACCTAAAAGTGCTTTTCACAGACTGGTAAAGGCGAATTTATCGTATTTATAAGTGGCAGAATGGCTGTCGGAGGACTACACTCTCACAGAATAGAAGCGTAAATTAGCAGCTTAATGCTGTGTATTATATGATGAATGTATACAACCGGAGAGCATTTTTACTGGAAACGGTGAATTCCATAATAGTCTTCTGGTTTGATAACGCAATTGCATTCTGAAATATTTTTCTTTAGTTATGTCCCATTCATAAAAGTCACCTCTACTTTTAGGGTATCGGTGACTTCTTAACCAAATTGAAAACTGTACTCCACTGTGAAGGTGCCCAAATTATAACGCCACTTAAGCTTTTTCCAATGTTGGAATGAACCGAATCTACGGGCATGTATGCATCTCCTACCTGAAAGCATGTAACTTATATTTATCAATAAAAGATTGTTACAATGTTAGAGAGTTAGATTTAAGCATGCTAAAACTAAAACCAAAATTGAAGATCCTTCATTAGTTCCTCTTTTCCTGTCAATTTCAGGCGATATATAACAAAACCAATTTCTGATGCCTGATTCATAAAAAGTTAAATTGTACACTGCTAATTTGCGGCTGTAATAAAGCATCATATTTTCACCGTGAGGCGTATTCAGGCTTTTTGTAGGTCAAAAGTTGTAGGTACATAAAATAGTATCGTCCCTGTTATGAATATCTTGATGTGCTTTGACTCTTTTAGTTGTTTCTTCTTTGTCCTTCAAATGTTTCCATTTTTCTTCTTAGTTAATGTTTTTGGCATTCTCAATTTGTGTACATTTAAAACACTCTTTTTTTTTTCAAGGAAAATGAAATCCTATTTTAAACTCAGTTGTGAAAACTCCTTTAAACACCTTTTCTTCTACGTACTGTAAGCCACCTTTCTCTTACTTTTGTATAATTTAAGGCTGCTTTGAAACAAAGCTAAAGTTTTTTTTGTTTTAAAAACGTCTACGGTAGAGACCAAATTTTCTACTGATGGCTATTTTTATAAAAGCGCTTTTTAATCAGCAAACTTCAGATAGAAAACTTTAATGTAAATGAAACTGCATTTTTTGAATTCGGCTTTAAATGTTTTTTTTTTGTTGTTATTATTTTTGAAAACCGCCTCAATAAAACAGAGAAATACAGCAGTTAAATATAACACATGCACAAAATCAGTAGACGCGTGGAATGAGTGATTAGTTCTAGCAATCGCTATCTAATCTTCAAATTGAGTTAACATATGTGCTCTTTTTCTGTAATCATATGTTTTGTTTTTTTTTTTAACTTTTGCGAGGTCTTTCTCACTCTGCGTTTTAGGTATGAAAATATACCTACGCTGCGCGACCGTCTAATTTAGTGAGGTTGTCACTCGCGCGCTCGAGCTGATGGGCGATGTACGTTAACAAAAACTTATTTTTCTCATATAAGTATTTCGACACTTTGATATTTATGTGTTTTTATTCAAGTATAGCCACTCAAAAAGCCAAAGGCTTTTCATTCTTTACTGTTCCTAAGGATACTGAAAGTTAAGATATTATTATTTATAGATATATACTAGCAACCCGACCACAGCTTCGCAGTTTTCGATTGTTTGCGTAATTTTTATTTTATTTTATTTTTATTTTATTTATTAAGAAACAGCAAACAGCTACAAAATACAGTAATATCTAAAATACAATAACATTATATATTCACAATGATGTAGCCCACAACGCTATCCACATATTACTTATAATACATACATAAACACTCACGCCTCTAACCCAGAAGGGTAGGCAGAGACTACGGACTTCTATTTGGCACGATCCTGACATACCTCTTTCGCCTCCTTTACATCCATATATCTACGCATACATGCTCGTCGGTTAAGGGTACTTCTAACGTGGCCCATTTTCAAAATATCGCCAATTTGGTCGATAAACTTTTTCTAGGGCGCCCCTTCCCGACTCGGCCATTCACATCTGCCATATAAATTTGCTTTGTCATTCTTTCCTCATTCATTCTTTCTACGTGACCAAACCACCGAAGCGTTCCTTTCTCAATCCTGGTCACAACATCATCTTGCATACCACATTTATCTCTTATCACGCAATTTCTCACCCTGTCATTCAGATTCAACCCTAGTATATTCCTTAAAGACCGCATTTCTACAGCATTTATTCTACTTTCGTGCTTCTTCTGCCACACCCAGCTTTCACTACCATACATTAAAGTAGGGATTAACACAGCGTTATGAATTACCATACGTGCCTGTTTTGACACATTCTAGTTCTTCATAATAGAGTGTAGTACCCCATTCACTCTATTCCCTGCATTTACCCGTCGTTCTATATCCCTATCATATCTACCATCCCTGCTAAATACACATCCCAAATACACAAACTCATCCACTTGCTCAATTAACTCTCCTTCTATTCTTATTTCACATACCGTTTTGCTTTCTTCTCTTTCAAAAACCATCACTTTCGTCTTACTTGCGTTAACTTTCATTCCCCTTTCTTTTAATTCCCAGTTCATTAATGTAACCATCATTTGCAACTCTGCCGCCGATGACGCAAATATGACTTGATCATCGGCATACAAAAGGCATTTACCCCACATTCTTCATCTTTCAAAGTTTGCAAACACCGGTCCATAAATAGGTTGAACAGCCAAGGGGAAGCTACACAGCCCTACCTGACACCTTTTTGGATGCCAAACCAGTCCGAGTAGACCCCATTGATCCTGACACAAGCACTAGAGTCCCTATAAAAAGACCTTAATGCCTGTATCAAACCAACGCTCAACCCATATGAGTTCAGTGTTTGCCATAACACATTCCTGTCCACTCTGTCATAGGGCTTTTCCAAGTCCATGAACGCACAAAAAACTTTCTGGTTTTTGGCCAAAAACTTCTCCGCAATCATGCGCATGGAAAAGACTTGATCTGTACACCCCTTTCCCTTTCTAAAACCCGCTTGCACATCCCAAATTTTTCCATCAGTTTCTTTCATAACTCTTTCAATTAACACCTTAGCATACAGTTTACCCACAATACTAAGCAAGCTGATACCGCAGTAGTTTTTGCAATCCTGCTGTGACCTTTTTCCTTTATATATTGGTACTATAACTTCTTTACACCAGTCATCCGGTACCCGTTTTAATTCCCAACATAAATTAAACAAGGTGTACAGCAGGCCTGCCACCACTCCCTCTCCAGCCCTTAGCATCTCGAGTGATACTCTATCATATCCAGCTGCCTTACCTGTTTTCATGCTTTTCATTGCTTTCATTATTTCATCTACACTTATCTCCATACCCCTTTCCACTTCTTTCGGAATTACTTATAATGATAATTAAATTGTCGCGGACGCTGAATAAAAACTTAATAACTAAAAACTAAACAACAAACAGTGATAAGAATGATAATTTAATGTAAAGTAGTCATAATGTCAATTACCTTAAATAATGTTCAGTGTAAGTAGACCTCCTAGTACTTGTTATTACTTATTAATCGGTAGGCTAATTTTACGATGGTCGTTTCCGAGGCGGACAAAGTATTATGAACATTAGCGACATTGAAACTAGGTTTAAACTCGTAAGTTTGCGATCAGAGAGTGATCCTTCTATTCTTAAACTATTATTTACTCGGTATTTTTACTATAATATAACCGTAAAAGGTACACACATTTACATCCATCGTTCGTCATGCGTGTAGCAATGGAGTGGAATAAGTTGCCAGGATCCAACTCCACATTGTAACCCATTCGATTACAATGTGGATGTGTTCAAGGTGTCAGACGCATTATTTTTAATAATAATTAATCAATAATTTCTATAAATATCCTAAAAGTAATTTTTTAAACAATTAAAAAAGCATATTAATGCATTTTTAATTGTGTTAATAAAATGTGGGAGTTCGAAGCATCGGTATCGGGTACTTTTATATAATTAGTATTGTAAGCATTTCCAAGCGGGAAGGGATTAATTATTAAGGATTTTACTGATGTAATCCTGATACAAAAGTATTAGGAACGATTTAATGTTTTTAACCTTTTACGAGCCCTGAATTCGCATAAATTTAAAATACATTAATTTCATACATCAAGTATTATAGTGAAGTAAAAGCTTCATATCATCTTTAAAAATCATTAAATTTATTAAAATTCTACTTGAAATATTCAAAATGTATTAAACAATAGATATACAAGTCTATTTATGAAATTTTTGAAAAATTGATCAAAAATTTTCTAAATTTTTGAGCGTAATCTCAGCAGAGTGTTCTTGGATAGTTGGAGAGTGTTTATGTAAAGATTGCTTATATAAATGATGAGATGGTTGAATACTGTAGTAGTAGCAGTATCACAATTTAAAATTTAGTATGACCTTACTTTCATAAGTCTCTAACATAGAACTCAATGTTAGGGACTTATGAAAGTACCCCCCCGAACGGGTTCCCGCCTTGTCGTGGCGGGGGGGCTTAGAAGCCGTGGCTTGGTCACCCACGGCGAAACAGAGAGGAACCCATATGGCTGGTCCGAGGTGGAGGGCCGGCCCGAGGTGGCCACTCCGAGTGTGCTTGGGAAGCCCACTTCGGATGTGTGTTGGTAGACTGCGGTGAGAGGTGTGTCCTCCCCACCTACCGCTGCAGCCGAGGTGGAGTCACGGAGGAAGAGGAGTGTTGGTATGGCGATGCGCCACTCGCCCTATCCTCCGCGACTCAAACGGGGCCGCACCGTTGATGCGGTGGTGGTGGGGCTGCGGGGGGAGAGGATTGTCGGTATTGCGAGGCGCCGCTCTCCCTACCCTCCGCAGCCGAATCTTGGTTGGCGGCGGAGCCATAGACCAGATCCGCCGCTGCGGTCGGGAAGGCTAGTACTTCTAAGTGCTTGTTTTTCCTGGCCCCATGGCCTTCTTGCATTGGACGCGGGGGCGTCCATTACGCAGACGTGATTAGAGGCCGTGAAGGAAGGCGCGCCATGTGTTCTGGTGCGCCTTACCTGTGAAGGAGAACGGGGAGGAGTATTCCGCTCCCGAGGAGGTGCTGCCATAGGGCGGCAGGCGCTGGTGGGGCTGCGGATGTGTGCGAAAGCGTTCCCGTGGTCCTGCCAATAAGCGACAAAGGTGGAACACCATGGGGAATGAATGAACATCGGTGCGAGTCCGACATAACCCGTCCTTGTCCCCGCGAGGCGGGTATGCGTAGGCATTTCCCCATGAAAAAAAAGGGACTTATGAAAGTAAGGTATATGATACAAAAGCATTATTATAGAAGGTTTCTATGATGCATTAACATATATTAAAGACATATAATAGTAAGGTCTATGAAATGAAACAAATATATGGAAGGTCTCGAATATGTAAAAGCATTATATTAATAGAAATGAGAATTGAAAAGGATTATTATAGTAGCATGTAGTCTACAAGAGCGTCCGATACCGAAATAAAATTGACTCGCTTACCAATAAGTCCTAGGCATATCTGCCGTGGTAAGCGGGTTTGTTGTAGCAATATAACTTGTCCGTGGACATCACACACCCATACTGTTTGTGTGCATTGTGATATGTCGGCTATTTCTCGGATTGGGGTGAGTGTGTTTGGTAGCATTTTTAAGTATAACAAGCATACTTAAGTCCATGTCTTAGTGCAATAGCGCTATGATACGTGAAGTTTTGGCTACTTATGTCTTAGTAACGTACTACTGTGTACATAATACTTTGGTGCTGTTTTAGTTAAGAATACTAATTTTGTTGCCAAAGTTGATAGGAATCTATGGGTATGTTGTCAGGGGCGCCATTCGTTGCATTGATACTTACTGTTCCTTGTCGTATTGCGTCTCGTGATGAATCTGTGGATGTGCTGCGACTGATTTGACGCATCTTTTGGGTCTGATCGATAAAGGTTTGTGGGTGTTGATGTCTGCTGGGATTGTAAGAGGGACCTTGGGATTACGATAGCACGACAATAGCCGCATTTATTCTCGTTGTGTTCTGCAACATTAAGTCCCTGCGATGGTTGTTTGGTGGGTCGCTATTCTCATTGGCGCTCTCTGCGTCTTGGTTTGACTAACACCTAAGTAGCTTTGTGCAAGTCGGGTTCTTTCATTATGGGGCTGCAGACTGTCCGTTGTATTGGTTGGTGGAGCATATGTGTCGACTCCATGCGGGTGGTAGCTAGGGGGACAATTTGAGGAGACTCTCAAGGCTGCGGCCACAAGCTGGGTAACGTAGGACCCCATTTCCAAGAGGTGAGCGGTAGACTTATAACACACGCTGCGGCTAGTAGCTGTGATGACAGTCGTGCTCTGTGGTGATGCCTTACACTTACATCACGTCTGCAAGAGCACCGATAGAGCCAGTGGTGGTCCTCACGGAGGGCTTTTTATAGCCAGTATGCCTCTTATTCGACGTGTTACGTACATTCACTCTGGCTGGATTTGATCTTATTCTGTACGGCGTTTACACGCATTAACATGTGCGACATTGGACAATGTTTTTCCCTTTTTTACTGGGTTGCCAGTTATTTTGCTGTGCACTACGGTCCAGCTCCCACCTTTACGACCCCTTGAATGACACATTTCGTGTGTGGGGCTTGTGCTTCCCTCACATGAAAAAAAAATGTGTGGGAGTTCGAAGCCCTGGTATCGGGTACTTTTATATAGATATTGTGAGCCTTTTTAAGTAGGAAGGGATTAATTAATAGGGATTTAACTGATTTGAGCCTGATACAAGTGTATTAGAGATGATTTAATGTTCATAACCTTTTTCGAGCCATGAATTCGTAAACGGGGTTCTTTAGCCTAAAATAATACAAGCCAAGCTTTCGATTGCTCTATCGGGTATTCATTCTTCCAAAAGACACCTTAAAGAACTAAGTTACGTAACAAACACAACGTAAATAAGGGTTCTAACTAATATAATCACGCCATAAATATGATACGGACGGTATGTAATTAAACCTTTAGAAAGATCGTTGAGAAATATCAATATATATTTGGTGCTATTTCATTGAAATTGCAAAAAATTTTGCTATATTTTCACTTTGAGACAATATTTATGAATAAAACTTACAGGAATTCTTCTTGAATATGTAAGTTATCGAATTAAATAGTTTTTATAAGTTATAAATTAGAAGAAATTCATAAATTACCCTTTCAAAGTATAGTATGTATTAGATACTTTACTTTTGTCATGAAAATACTAATAAAACAATTTCTATACGTTTGTTTATTGAGAAATTAAGAACATAAGAAAAAGTGTTTTTATTCGATACTCATACCAAAAAATTTAAAAAAAAATTAAAAATCCGAAATTTATTTTATTGTATGAATTTTGAAACAATAATATTTCAAAAAAATTGTGTGAATTTGAAATAATTTCAACGTAAATTTATTTGAAATGAATCAAAATATGTTATAAAATTATTTTTTATTTACATTTTCCACTAAAAATAAATGAGAACGGGATAATTACACATTTTTAACCCAATCGCAAAAACGGAAATTCTCGATTTCAAAGTACTTTTTGCGCTTACTTTTCACTTTTTATGCCATAAATTATATATCTACGTGTTTGTTATATTACAAGGAATACGTAAAAGTATTAAACTAACCTTTTTATTTCAAAGACACCAAGAAAAACTGAGAAATTACTAAGTACTAGTTCGCGCACTACTGGTTGATTGACTTGACATGATTTGATTGACTTATTACAAAGTTAGGGTAATTTTTAAATAAAACTTGTCATTTCGTTGAAATTATGCTTATTTGCGAGTTATTCTGTGTAAATTCCCGGAAATTACGACATATCTTCTCGTCAGGTATACCTCAATCTCTAAAAACTAGATTGTACAACCAGTGCGTGTTGCCAGTAAAGTGTTGTTTATTTTGATTTTATTTTCTTTTTTCTTTTTTGTGCTATACAATTATGTATATAAATTTATATAAGAAGTACATAAACATGTATCATTTACGAGAGCTGCTGCCGACAAACTGTATTCACAGTTTGGCGTATTGTGATTTTATATATTATGTACTCAGAACTGAAAATAAATAAATAAATAAAAAACTTCATCTAACCTGGGCGCGTTCCGTATTTCTTTCGCTTCAACACGGTCTTCACTTAATAACCCATTATGTAAGTAGGTGTGACAAACTAATACACAGTTCCAACAGTGTATTGTGGCCCATTGAGAATTACATCTATTCTTGGTTAGAATTAAAATGCTGAGAATTAAGATGTGCTGTACTCGTAAGATGAAATGTCTCGTTTTCAGTGACACAATACGGACTCGGAATTTCATTATTTCATTAGTTTTAATCACATTGTCTACTCATATTGGGCATTCTTCATAGTACCCGGGCATTATGAATAATTTAATTTAATCACTTGCTCCATAACATATACATAATATGAGAGACTGAGGCGGACTTGAAAATCTATTATGTGAAAACCGTCTAATAAAACAGACACATATTAATATATAACTTTTTTCGGATCTGGTTATTTTATGTATAATTTGTTAGTGTACGACAGCTATTACTTAACTCGTTAAAACTTTTTTTAATTTAAGCGTTTTAACAATTCGCGGTAATTAATCAAACGTTTTAAGTCGGTTAACATCAGTAAACATAAAGGTACTCAGTTACAAGAGTCACAATTAATAAGCTACCTTTAAACTAATCTATTTATCTTATCACGTCAATATAAATCACTAGGATTAATTTAACACCTAAAGCCATTCACCGCTTGCACAATATGCAACAAATAAAGATAATGAATTATTATGTTTATCTACACAAATAAATAAATTTGAAGGGTCTTTTCGTAATTGCAAAAAAAAAAACATTTTTTTACTAAATGCATATGAAAGTATAGTCGGTAACTATAACAAAAAAAACGAATTTATAAAAATTTGGTCTCTTTGTTTGTCTGTTTGTTACCGCTAATCTCTGAAACGGCTATACCGATGTTTACAGGACTTTTACTGGCAGATAGCTGATGTTATATGTAGTTACTTAGGACACACACACAAAAAAGTAAAACTCATAAAATTGTAAACAAAATCCGATTGAAATAGGGAAGTTTAATAATAAATTACTCAAAGTTATTCCATACGTACGAAGTCGCAGGTACAAGTAATTTTATATTAAAATTGGGAACCCCTTCACGGTGCGAATAACATTATTGGCCACTCGTTTGACCGGTAATGACCTATTCTATCTTTATCCTAAGGATGACCACGTATGTTTAATTTGATTCTTATTATAGGACAAGCTGTGGCCCGCGGTTTCTCACTCGTATATCGCGCGGCTCAGGTGCGTGTAATTACGAAGACACCTCGCTTATATAGATCAATTATTTTAGTTAAAAATTGGCAAAATTAACTAATAAAGGAAATAATCTAAAAAACGACCCAGAAAATTTCCCGAATCGTGGTTTTTTCAGTTTTAAAGAAAACCGTACACGGTACATAAAAAGTGTGTAGGTACTAAATTGCGCTTCGAGACACTTTCTGATGATCACCCAGGGGGGAGGGAGAGTGGATGCAATTCAAATTCGGTCTTTAACGTTAATATGCCAATAGATAAAAGTACTCCGTTTATTTTGACAATTTTTACAATGATTGCATATATATCTGGAATGTTTGAACTAATAGAAGCGTCCACTGCTCGTTTCTCTCGGTTCTCATCAACGACGCATAAACGCTGGCGGCCGCTAGCGTTTTTACGTCGTTCGCGTACCGAGATCGTCGTCACTCGCTCACTCGTCGAGTTTTGAATTATTTAAATTTTCTATTATCGTTGTTCATAATATGCCATGCCTAATAATAAAGCTCGTAAATCACGTTTTAACCTTTTATAAATTTTGTGTCATAAAATACTTTATTGTGGTTTACGTATAACAAATAGGTATTATTATGATTATCGCGGACTATTTTTAGACGGGATAAAGAACTAGCTATGTATTTGCACAATATTGTATTTACGTATCACTAGCCATTATGCCAGCGCACGTGGATAAATCCTTTCGAGAGCACTTTTCTTCTGACTTGCTTAACAAAAATAAGATTGATAATATTTATAATAGTAGAATTGCACAGTTTTGTATGCAATTAAATAGTTTAATTCATAACAATTTGATATGCTTAAGTTTTATAAATAGCTGGCATACAAAATTAAATATAATATATAATTTTTACATTAGCGCCTGACAGTATCAGGCGACCTTCCATACAGGCATCCATGCATACACTTGACGGGCATGACAAAAATCAATATATAAGGCTAGCTGAGACACCTCTCAGCCTAGCCTTTAACTATTCCTCATAAATCTGCCTATAATATACAAAAATATTTTTTCGAATCGGACTGTTAGTTCCAGAGATTAGCATGTTTAAACAAACAAAAAAAACTCCTGCTTTATGATATAATAGTATACTTTTTTAAAAAATAAGGGTGACAAACGAGCATACAGGGTCTCCGGTTCTCTACACTCACCATACGAAACACAGCAGCATCAAGCTGCTATTTTACGCTGGTACTCTGTGAGAGTGGGTCGAATGGGTCGGCTCGACCGATGTGTAGGACCACCCCGGTCGGGCCGACCCATTCGTGCTGCAACCACAATATAACTGCAGCATGGTCCTACCACGTAAAAGTAAAATAAGTATATAGTATATATGTAGATATAAATGTGCTGCTCCATATAATTACTGTCAAGGGACTCTGCTCATTTGTCACGATCATTATATTAAAAAAACACGTGGTTGAACAGCCACCTCCTTTCCAATAGGCAACTCACTCGCAATATCTCTCGTGTTGCTCAATAAAAACGGTAGTCACTCACCATCAGGTGAGTCGCATACTCGTTTGTCCTCTCTTCTATACAAAAGAGTAAACGCTGGGTTTGCTGGGTTCAAACCTCAACCAAAATGAGACGTCACCATTAGCATAATGCAGTTTCACATTACGATGTTACTTCCCATCGCCGGTTGGGCAATCCCTTCGTTTTATGTAAATAGGAGAGCTATATCAACATAAGATCTCATAATGAGGTGTTTCTGATTGTTTCCATAATCTCTTTAGACATGCACGGGATGAAATAAGTGAGGTGAGGTATTTTCTTGAACCGCCACTTCACGACAATATCTAATGTTATAATGATTTAAATCGGAGCAAGCTTATGTAACTATCTAAGCACTTTTAACTGTCCAAATTTTATAGTTTTATTTATAATAAAACAATTTTTAATAAATAGCAAATTATCAACTAGGTAGAAAGTAAATCCTACCACCTAGTAAGAAAAAACAACATAATACTGCGAGTCCGTATGGTGTCACTGAAAACGAGACATTTCATCTTACGAGTACAGCACATCTTAATTCTCAGCATTTTAATTCTAACTAAGAATAGATGTAATTCTCAATGGGCCACAATACACTGTTGGAACAGTGTATTAGTTTGTCACACCTACTTACATAATGGACCGTGTTGAAGCGAAAGAAATACGGAACGCGCCCAGGTTAGATGAAGTTTTTTATTTATTTATTTATTTTCAGTTCTGAGTACATAATATATAAAATCACAATACTCCAAACTGTGAATACAGTTTGTCGGCAGCAGCTCTCGTGAATGATACATATTTATGTACTTCTTATATAAATTTATATACATAATTGTATAGCACAAAAAAGAAAATAAAATCAAAATAAACAACACTTTACTGGCAACACGCACTGGTTGTACAATCTAGTTTTTAGAGATTGAGGTATACCTGACGAGAAGATATGTCGTAATTTCCCGAACGCTGCCCAGCCAAGTTGAATCCGTCGATTGACCTCTCGGTCGAAGTTGGACTTACCTAGTCGGACTATTTGTCCCAGGTAAACGTACTCGTCAACAACTTCGAGCATAGTGCTCCCAACAACTACCGGCATAGGTGTGACATGGACATTAAACATGATCTTGGTTTTGTCCATGTTCATCTTAAGACCTATCCGTTGGGAGGCACTATTGAGGTCATTGAGCATAGTGCTTAAGTCCTCCAGCGATTCTGCCATAAGGACTATATCGTCGGCAAGTCGAAGGTGAGTGATGTACTCGCCATTGATGTTAATACCGTATCATTTCCAGTCCAGTAGCTTGATAACGTCTTCCAAAGCAGCGGTGAAGAGTTTCGGGGATATAACGTCACCCTGTCTTACACCTCTCTGCAGTTGGATAGGTTTCGAGCTCTGGTTTTGTACTCGGATAGCCATCGTAGCCCTACTGTACAAACACATCAGCACTTCGATATACCGACAGTCAACTTGACACCGCTGAAGAGACTGCAGCACCGCCCAAATTTCGACGGAATCAAAGGCTTTCTCATAGTCCACATACGCCAGGCAAAGTGGCAAATTGTACTCTTCAGTCTTCTGTACAATCCGCCGCAGGGTATGTATGTGGTCTATGGTACTGAAGCCTTTTCGGAAACCGGCTTGTTCGGGAGGCTGGAAGTCGTCGAGTCTGCGTGCGAGACGATTTGTAATGACTCTCGAAAACAGCACGTAGACGCGGCTCAGAAGGGAAATCGGTCTGTAGTTCTTCAAGAGAGCGTTGTCGCCTTTTTTAAAGAACAAGACCACCGCACTTCTGCTCCACGCCTCTGGAGTAGTGCCACCATGGAGGACGGAATTGAAGAGCTTCTGAAGGACTTCAAGTACCGGTGTTCCACCCGCTTTCAGAAGCTCCGCTGTAATTCCATCCTCGCCTGGGGCCCTGCCGTTTTTAAGGTGCTGGAGAGCCATTCTAATCTCGCTTAGACTGACGTCCGGGATATCATCGGAATAGTGTCGGATAAGACTTGCTCTTGGATCGTTACTCACACTTGCGTGTGGCTCCAACGATGATGTGTACAGCTGCCCATAGAACCTCTCAATCTCACTCAAAATCTCAGGTGTCCCGGAAACAATGCTGCCACACTCAGTCTTCAGCTTTGACAGTTGGCTCTTACGGGCAGACAGATCTCTGGCAAAGACTTTGGAGCCCTGGTTCCGCTCGATCGCTTCTTTAATACGAGCAGTATTAAAGTTGCATGAGTCTCGCCGCATGCATTTGGAGATCTTTCTGTTCAGTTGCCTGTACGCTGTCAAATCTGTTGACGATTGCAGCCTCATCTCCCGTCTAACAGCCATGAGATTAAGAGTGTGATCGGAGAGTTTTTGTGTTCTTCTGCGGCGGGTCTTGCAGAACTTAGCTCCGACCGCATGGACAGTTTCCACGAGCTTGTCATTCATATCGTCCACGGCATTGCAATCTTGTAGGCACTGAAAGCGGTTGTGTAACTCGAGCTAAAAGTTTTTGGGATTCTGGATTAGAGCACGAGGGGGACGGAGCGTTGACTTCATTAGACGAGACCTCTCCAACTTAACGTTTAGGTTCAGTGTACCTCTAACCATTCGGTGATCGCTGCCAGTTTTCACCCTTGCGATCACTGAGACATCACTGAACAGTTGGCGTCTGGTCGTCATAATGAAGTCAATCTCATTTTTTGTCGAACCGTCGGGGCTCGACCAGGTCCACTTCCTGTGGGGCCGCTTCTGGAAGAAAGAGTTCATCATAAAGAGTCCCTCTTTCTCCATAAAGTCGGCCAGCTGCTGGCCCCTTCGGTTCCGTTGCCCCACTCCAAATTTCCCTAACTTCAGCTCACCGCTTTCTCTTGTGCCTAGTTTTGCGTTGAAGTCTCCCATCAACACCGTGTAGTGGGTTTTGGAGCAATGCATAGCTTTGGAAATATCCTCATACATTTCCTCCACCTCCTCATCGGGATGTGCCGAGGTTGGTGCGTAAACCTGTATGACCTTCAGCGAACACCGTTTGGTGATTCTGAGTATCAGGCAAGCGACCCTCGTCGACACACTTCCAATCTTTACAACGTTGTTGACGAGAGACTTGTGGACGATAAATCCGAAACCTCCTTGGGACAGATGGTCGCCCTCCCGGTGATAGAACAAGTTGCCGGATTCGAGAATCACCGTGTCCTCCCCCTTTCTTCGGACTTCGGATAATCCTATAATACTCCAGCGCAACTTGTCTATCTCTTCTTCCAGCTCCAGGATCTTCTCGTCAGTCCTCAGTGTGCGTGCGTTAAATGTTGCCAGGTCGAGTCATCGTAGGTGGCAACCGAACCTCCACCGGAGATTCTTAGCACCCCCTGCCCCGCCGTTACCATGTTCGCCACCGTAGCCAGGAATAGCGGGGTCGCCGGGGACTGGGGGCCGTCTATTTGTGTAATTGTTCATGGGAGGTATATGGGGGGTATCATTGATGACTTACGGATCTGAGACGTGGTCCTTCACTGCTGGCCGTATGAGGACGCTCAAGGTCGCTCAGCGAGCTATGGAGAGGGCTATGCTTGGAGTTTCTCTGCTTGATAGACTCAGAAATGAGGATATCCGCAGTAAAACCAGAGTGACCGACAGAGCCCAACGGATTAGTAAGCTGAAGTGGCAATGGGCCGGCCATATAGCTCGAAGAACCGATAACCGATGGGGAAGAAAAGTTCTCGAGTGGCAGCTTCGTACCGGTAGGCGTAGTGTAGGGTGACCCCCCACTAGATGGAGTGACGACCTGGTAAGATATGCAGGAAATCGATGGATGCAGGTGGCTCAGGACCGTGCTTTGTGGCATTACTTGGGGGAGGCCTATGTTCAGCAGTGGACTTGTGAAGGGCTGTAATGATGATGATGAAACAACACTTATTAACTACGTAAAGAGCATTAAATAAAAATGTAAGAAGAAGTTAAACAATATTGATTTTTTAACCTGTATACATTTACAACTATGGACATAGAGACAAATAATGCTTTCTCAGAGTATTTTTTAAGTTAATTTTACCCTTTATGTTCTTCATTAAATCATGAGGTAGTTGGTTAATAAGTACGGGCATTATCCATCGTCTTTCACGTTTTCCATAATAATTTATGACATTTGGAACATGCAGCTTAGGTGTTCTAGCTAGTCTTGTTGGGTACGTAAACTCCCTTTCCTCTTTATATTTAATATTGTTATATTGTTTAATTAAGAGACTTTTAATTCCACAGGCAGTGTACCACATATTTTAAAGAGTTTATTATAGTCTTTAAAAATTGTTTTTATGGCTTTTTTTCTACTAACAATTTTAGAATTCTCATTTGCAAGTATTTAATTTTATTTAGGTGAACAGGAAAAGTTAGACCATACGCGCTCAACCCATAAGATATTACTGCATCAACCAATGGGTAATAAAGCACGTACATAATTTTTCTGGGTACTATTAACGTAAAATTATGTAACACAGTAAATTTACCTTAATTTGTTACATACTGCATCTACATGAATATTTCATGCAAAATGACTATCTACGTTTACTCCTAAATATTTATAGGACGACACAGTTTGGAGGGTAAGACATTTACGATGAGATTTATTTCGATGCCAGCAGTCGTATGTATGTCCTATTATACTCGTATTTATGGATATAACTTTATTTTTAATTTAGAGAGATAGAATAGACATACATTTTGTTTTATCCATATTGATTACTATCCCATTGTCATGGGCCCAAAAAACTAGATTGTCGAAGTCGTTTTGCATTACATTCTGTATTGCGTTTTGGCTCGTATCGCTATATAAAATGCCTGTATCGTCTGCGTACATATACGATCTACCTTTTTTATAACATTGGGCATACTATTAACATGCATTATGTATCCAACCGGACCATAGACCGAGCCAGTCGGAACACCAAGTTTAGTATATCCAGTCTTGCTTTTAGCTCCACATATACATACTTTCAACTGTCCATTATTTAAATATTCCCTAAACCATGCGTCCATTGGCCCTCTTAAACCGCACTCCTGCATGGACTGCAGCAAGCCATCGTGATCAAGGGTATCGAAAGCTTTTTTAAAGTCGATGAATAAAGCAAATACAATTTTTTGTTAATTTAACGAGCTATTTATATCATCAGTAAATTTAGACAGAACTGTAGCTGTACTTTTTTTGGGCGAAAACCGTGCTGAGCGTCGTTGATAATTTTATTATTTTCTAGAAAGGCTGTAGTTTGACCCACTATTATTTTTTCTACTATTTTATTTAATGTATTTAAAATTGCAATCGACCTATAATTTGTAAATTCCGTATGAAGAACCTTGTTTAAATATTGGCCTAATTATAGCTAACTTCAATTCCTCGGGGTAAACAACCGTTTTATGCTTATATTTATAAAATGTGCAATAACTGGGGCAATATTATTCTTAATTTCTTTTAGATCCCTTATTCGAATACCACAGTCCATCGGTGCCTTATTACAGTCCATGTTGTCAATCACTTTTATTACATGCTCAGGTAGTACTCTCATAAACCTAAAACTAACATCACTTTCAGATACATACGGTTTCCATTCAAGTAACAAATTCTTACAAATTTGTTTTTAATGTCCTCTATCTCCCGAGTAAAAGTATTACAAAAGCCGTCACAGAAATTTGATTTATTTTTTGTTTTTAATATGTACTTTTCGATGACACTATCCACAGATAATTTATTTCGCCCTAACCAAGAATTTACAGTACTCCATATCTTTTTCATATCCCCTTTAAAATCTACTAGGCACTTCTTTCTTTAATTGTTCCTAGCTCTATTAATAAGTTTGTTTGTATTATTTCTCTGCCTAGTGTACTCAAGTCTATAATGATTATTTTTGGATGGGATTTTCATTACATAAAAAGAGAACTACTACTATTCCCAAGATCGAGTTAAGGGGTGCGCCTTTGGTGTGGTCTGTATCCAACGGGCAACGACGTGTCTAACGAATCCAATGACGTGGATTATTATATTGATAATATGTTAAATTCTAATTTAAGCACCAAAGAACTAGATGGACAGGCAGACGTTCTTCTTCCCTTTTACGCGGTATGTTTCACTCCAAACTCCCTCCGGACAGTGTAAATATAAAAGGAACACTAGATTAATTTATCAGCTCTAGATTTTTTTTGGTACTTAACTGACGTATATTGTAAATATGAGTAATTTTGGTCCAGAATGTAATGAATTTATTAATCGGATCCTAGCATAGCTATGAACCATCGTCTCAACAAAACAAAATATGTTATCTAAATATTGCCTCAATCGGTCAAGTTTTCAAGAAGTTACACGATCACTAACAGATGCATCGAAGTATATATTACATATAATGACTAATATATTTATAATATTACAAACATATCGAAGTAATTCCTCTCTATGCACCTCTATGTTAGAATTTACCTAAATCCCATCAAGTGTTTAAGCCTGATTGTGTGACAACAACACATCAAAACAAACAAACCTTCACATTTACTACAATAAATTAATGAATAAAGAATGTCGCATATAAACAAAGTGGTAGCATTATCACAAGTGTTGAGTAATAAAAGAAAGAATATTAAGACTCGTATATTGTGATAAGGAATATCTTTAAATAGTATGTTTACTTAGAATTGCTTTAGTGGTAATTGATAGGTTAATTTGCTTGATATTTTCTAATTGAAAATGAATTCTATATGTATTTCATTTCCCTTTATGTTGTTTACAATTTTTACAAATTCTGTGACGGCCGAAGAAAGTAAGTAATGGTTACATGAATTACACGATATTTTTATTTAAATATACTCGGTTATAATCTATATAATCTCTAAAATATTACATCAAAATGTTTTGTTACTTACCATGTGTATTTATTTTAGATTTTATTCCTCTTTTTTAATTGCCACATCTACGTCAAACTCTCACCACTATATGGGTTGATTGTTAGAAAATGCTTTTAGGCATTAGGCCTGCCCTTTTAATTATTTTTTTATATGTGAACATAATAAAGATTTTAAATAAATAAGTAAATACATTTAAATGAAATAGAAGCTTATGTCTTTAATATCAAAATAACTGCCTTTTATCGAGCTCAGCCTTTTATCAGCATATTTTCATGCCATTAAGACACATGTTTTTTAACATATTATATAATATATATAACATGAGTAAATGTTTTTAAAACTTTTGTATGTCTTTTTGTCCGTATGTCCGGGCTAATTTTTGTAATGGCTGCAACGGTTATAATGAAACTTCACTGACAAATATAGAGCAATGGCATAAGTAATATATGCTTTTTTATTCCAAAATCTTAAAGATTAGTTTTTTTTTTTGAGAAATCGAAATATTGATTAATAAGTGGTCATTGATAATATTTTTTAATATGTTTAAAAACAGGCAAACAGACAGTTTACAAACATAAATCTCACAAGGACAAACATCCAAACCCGGAACAATTACTTGTAGGCCATACAAATACTTGTTCCGTGCGGGACTCGAACCCGCGGCCCTTAGCGTTGTAACTCATTGCTAAGCCACTGCGCCACGGAGCCGTCAATGATCAGAAACGCCACGCCGATGATTAGAAATTAAAAATGGCGCTGAGCATTAAATAAACTAATTTAAATTTATTACTCTATCGGTCTTGTTTTGATTACATTTCGTAAAGAGTGTGCTCAAATCATTTTATTAACTTCTTTCTTTCCTTTCCACCATCGGACTACTAAGTGGACAGCGGGTCTTCGCCTCTTTGTTAAGACGTTCCACGTTTTTGATCCCGTATTTGCCGTTAATCCCGTATTTATTAACCCTTACATCATAGCGAACCTTCGTTAAAGACGCGTAAGCTTTATACTGAGCACGGATTAGGATCAATTAGTGTCTATGAGTTTATGCATTACGATACACTAGTAGCACTACAATAACTCTTGCGCACTTGAAAGCCATGGAATGTGTGACAGCTCATCAGCACGGTAATTGCACTCCAACAGCGTAAATTTATATTTTGTTGGTTGACAAATTAATAAGAATCTGTGGTTGCCAACCCGCCTGCCAAGCGTGGCAACTTTGGCAAAATTACCCCTTCTATGAGGCAATCTTTGAAGCTTAAGTTCAGCAAGGAACTTTTATAGGCTGTAATGTATTTGATTGATGGATGCTTTATTAAACCAAAATTAATGTCAGTAAAAGAGGGTTATGCACTTGTCTCCATTGACTACAATAGTCAGCTACTATTAAGTGGTTAGTCAGACTGTTTGTCACTCTATGAACAGTCCTTAATTTGTTTTTAGAATCGGTCATATGCTACTATGGTTCATGGGCTACGTATCGCAGTGCTTTTGGAAAGTTCGATGTGGATCATATAGATACAAATTTATGCACACACTTAGTGTACTCTTTCGTTGGAATCAACACGGAGGGTACTGTGAAATCCCTGGATCCTTACCTAGATCTACCTGATAACTGGGGTCGCAGTAAGTTAATTACATTTTTATGGATAATTGATTTTTTGAATTTCTAAAAATATTTATAATCATTTTTATTTACTTATGTCTCTTTTTCATAATTTGCTTTTATCACAATTTTCTCCTTTGTTTTTACATAGATATAACATTTATAATTATATAAAAGAAGTCTATAGGCTACAACTAAAATCACGTTAATTCTGTTTACATTTTAAGGTGTTATATACTTTCAAATTATAGTTCTATGGTATAGAATTACAATTTGTGAAAAAAAGAGTTAACAAACGTGACTTGTTAATATCCTATAAAACAAATATATCGCTTGCCTGGCAAGTTCCATATGTAATATTTGTAAGGTTTTGGGAAGTAACAAAAAACGTGTTATTGAATAAATGAACGGAAACACTGCTTAATTATTAATGCAATATTATATTTATTTAAGATATAATAAATACACAAATATTAGTTATTTATGGAGCTAGATTTTTTTAACCTAAAAGTACACATATCTGGTTTAGAACCGCCTAAAACAATGACGTATATTGATTAAAACTACTTTTAAGGATTTTTTCGCGTTTTATTTATTTTATTTTTAATACCCGACGTTTTGGGTGCTTTCCAGCACCCATGGTCACGGAGGACTGAGGTGACTGACGTCCCGATGTCAAAGTTAACCCGGAGTACCTTCAGCTTTTTTAATTATTGTCTTTGGTCCGATCTACGCAGAATGAACTAACTGTGGTTTGAAGTCTTGCAGTGGTATGCTTGGGTTTAGTTTTAATTTTATTAATTATAGGATCCCAAGCAGGTGGTAATACCAAGCCTCCTTCTCTATTGAAATTAGGATTTTTTTTAATTTCAATAGCCTCACGTATCATCCTTGGTAGGAATCGGTGTTCTTTCGCGAGGATTTGTGGTCTATCAAATCTGATGTAATGGTTGGGGCCGTCTAGGATATGATCGCAAACTGCAGACTTCAACAATAATTAAACAATTCAACAATAATTAAAAAAGCTGAAGGTACTCCGGGTTAACTTTGACATCGGGACGTCAGTCACCTCAGTCCCCCGTAACCATGGGTGCTGGAAAGCACCCGAAACGTCGGGTATTAAAAATAAAATAAATAAAACGCGAAAAAATCCGTAAAAGTAGTTTTAATCAATGTACAGTGTTCGCGTAAATATAAGAAATCATAATGACGTATATGTTATTGGACATGAAGGAATTGGCAATGTGACTATTTGTTATTAGGTTTATCATTATGTAGTGTTTAGGTTTTGTTAGCTTACAAAATATAATAAAATCATTAGAAACAACTAGAAAAATAAGATAATCATACATTACATAGGTAAAACTATTATATATAGATAGATATAAAATAGTGACTTGGTACTTTATATACTAAGTTCAAATATTCTTAGACAGAATTTGATTTAATAAATCTAAACGGAGTTTGATTGTGGAAAGGCTACGAAAAGACGCTGCTAATATGGACTGGAGTATTATAACAAAGGCTTGGACTGCTGAAGAACAGGTGGTATTATTTAATTTACTTCTTGTTCAAGTCTATGATGCACATACTCCAGTTCGTCCAGTTCGGGTACGTTATATATCAGTCCCGTGCTTGACTGAAGTTCTTGATAGGCAGGAAGAATGACGCAGTCAATCTTCCGATCAGACAGGATCAGATTATCCGATCCAAGGAGTGACTGTATTCGAGATAAGTACAGTTCCTTCTGCGGAATAGGTTGAACATGATGTATGGAGATTTACGACATCAACACATCCACAAATCAGTGCAAAACGAAGATCTATGTCGTGTTTGAAACTTCATAAGATCCATAGGATTTTTGGAAAACACTCTGCTCTGTACTAAATAACGTCAATTTAATTTTTGTTTAATCAGCAGTAGCAATTAGTAAATAGTAAAGACAATGTACTTTTTGCCTTATAAATTTCCAACTAAAAGCCTGTATTTAAAATCTAACTTTAAAAAAATATATTTTACACACGATATTAAAAAAAGCATAGAGGTTTGATTTTTAACCCAAATATTTTGAATAAAAGAAGAAAAGGCATTGTATATGTGACTTATTTTGTGTTAAAACAGTAAAAAATCATACAAACACATTTATTTTTGAATAATTTGAAACTGTTTTTTGTGTATGGCTATGGAAAAGCGGGAGTCTCTGACACAAGTGCCCTCAGATACTTAAAAGATACTCTATGCAAATTTTAAAATACCAAATGCAATAAAAGATTATTATTATTATCAATAATAATAAATAAGAAACTTAACTAAATCTTATTCTTAAACACAAATACCTTATCAACTAAACAGAGGCGGTAATATTACTTAAAAAGAAACGAGTCTTCAGCAATTATTTTCAAGATGGAGTTGGAGCTAGCCCGCATCCTGCCGTACAAGATGCCTGATGCGTTTCAAAATTGTGATAGCCCCAACAAGATCCTCAAAGCATTTTTGAACTGGACAAGTACGGCGTCGACATTTAGCTGTGAATAATTCGACCACAGGCTGCAAGTGTAGAAAACTTGACATTAGTATTGTAATTGGTTGTAAATTGTTTACAGCATATGCTTCACCCCAAAAACTTCTATACTTTTACCTACTTCCACTAAAATTGTGCTTGCACAAACTTTACTACTGCCAATCGTATACTATGTTGACATTTGTTATCTTTATATAACCCAGGAGAAACTTAACAAACTTGTGTGACTCCACAGTCTCTGTATACGGTTCATATTTGAGGTTCGTTAGCGGTCAGCCGCCGTAGAGTCAACATCACCTGAAGATGCCTCGTGTAGAGGCGAAACACGTGTCGTAATATCGTATTGTAGTATTATCGTCGATGTCTTACCTAGAATAGTGGTGTTGGGAGTAGTGGCGTTGGGAGTAGTGTTGCTGGGATTAATGGTGACGAGATTAGTGCATGCAATTGAGGGATGATGGAAGGTGCTCTTCAAACTACGGAAGACACATCGTTGTATTTAATTTAGCGGATGGTTGCAAAATTTAATATCTTTATTATAACGGATTTCCGCAAAGTAACGCCTTATTCTATCAATTTTTTATATTTAAAGATGTTTTTTTTTATAATTTTGCCCAATCCTTCAAAGCCATTGTTCATAAATACCGGCAAATCAATATTTTCAATAGATATTATTGCCCTCCCATTTTTCGAATTTGAACATTATGAATAAATTATTCTGTTAATTCACGCGCTTACCACGACATTAATACACTATAATGCATTATAGTATGCATTCTTGCATATTTTAATCATCAACGTGCCCTTAGCTAATGATATTTTGTATGTTTTCCGAATATTTTCTTTATATTCACCGATTTCCAAAAACGGCTGGACTGATTTAAGTATTTTTTTTTTATTAAATAGGCTATACTTCTGGGGTTGGTCTATGTTATTTTAAAAATTTTTCATTATTGGATTTTGATTGAGAATTAAAAATAATTAATTCTCAATCAAAATCCAATAATGAAAAATAGGCGATGAAGATTTTAATGTAACTGTTTAGACGACATACTAGTTGTTACGTCGAACTTGTGATTTTTAGATCTCTAGAACATAAAAAGTGTAAAATAATTTGCATATTGTATCAACAAGGATTAGTCATGATATTAGAAGCTCTTAAGTGAAAATCATTTTATTTTTGTTAGCTTTAAAGTTGGTTTGCATTTTTATTAAAAGTGTAATAATTGCATTCTTATTTCGTTTCATACTACTAATATACTGTATATACAGTTTCAACTAATAATATACCAGTCACCTTAATTTCTGTTTTTTTTTAATATATATATATATATATATATATATATATATATATATATATATATATATATATATATATATATATATAATATTATTAATATTAATGTAAGATATATTGATATCAAGAAAAAAAAATCTTACAGACAATTTTGGAAAATTCAACTCTTTAAAAATTGGCAAACCCAATTTAAAAACAATTTTAGCTGTTGGAGGATGGAATGAAGGTTCACAAAAGTTTTCTAGAGTAAGTCTACTTTTTTTCCAATAATTCTTGTCATATTATCTTTATATATAGAATTGTGGTGTGCCTATGTTCGCAATCCTAAACCGCTTGACCGATTTTGATTTCTACACCAAAGGGCTACTTATGGGGTCACCTAGATAATTCTTTGCTATACTTGGGCCGGTTTGTCTCCCCGACCTATTAGAGTAAATGCATTGTCACCTTTGAAGACTAAGATAAAATGTCTCGTTACCAACAAAAGGCTCTCCGATATTCTATGACTACCATACGATACACATCATTAAGCTGCTACTCGACTTACTGGTATTCAGTAAAAAGTAATCCTAATCGGGCTGCAAAAATAATTTAATGAAAGAGTAGTGCTATCACGTCATAGTTGAGTTTAATTCTTCTTTTATCATATCATTTTAATTATCTTTAAGGAGAAATCTTTCCTTTAAATATTCACACACTGCTTCTTTCATATTTCTATTTATCTTTAAAAAATTTTTTCGTAGTACAATGTTTATGACTTACTAAATCATCAACGCCAGCCCCCACTCCGAAGAAAGCACATTTCCAAAAAAAAAAAAATCGCATCGGCATGTATAACTAGCCAATTAACCTTTGTTTCCAATTCTTATACTTTGAATTTACAAGGATGGTAATAATAATTACTGAAATTGTCCTGATGCATAATCTTAAACAAAAAACACGCGCCAGCTACAATATAGGGAAAACTTAAAAGTCGAACTCATTTTTCCATAATTATAATGTCTACACATCTCGCCTTATAAACAAATTTTGTGAAATTTTAGTTGTATTTTAAAAATGATTAAAAAAACTTCTAACTAATGTTTTGGCCAATACAGATGGCAGCGAATCCAACATTACGCAAAAACTTCATATCAAGTGCCATAAAAATGATATTGGACTATGGATTTGATGGTTTGAATATAGACTGGGAGTATCCTAATCGTCGGGATTCTGTGCATGGTCCAGCAGATATACAAAACTTCGTTCAACTTTTGAAAGAACTCAGGCAAGAATTCAATAAGCATGGGCTTACTTTGAGTGCAGCAGTAGCTTCTGTAAAGAAGATGGCAATACAGTCATATGATATACCAGGTATTAGTAAGTAAGTACACTATCCTATACGTTATATTGTCAACCTATAATTCCTTACTCGATCTTTTTCTATTTAGAAAATTATTTTAGAAATTGTTGTATTTAATCCTAAATGCATGATTGTAGATATTTAGATGCAGTATCTCTAATGACATATGATCTGCACGGACCCTGGGATCCGGTCACAGGACACAACTCACCACTTCACAAAGGTGAAGGAGACGGTAACACTCCGAAAGAAGACTTGTACACTGTTGATGTTGCTTTAGAATATTGGATAAAAAGCGGTAATTTTATAATTTGTTTAATTCCAATATCCACTGCTTCGTATCGACCCGTGTGTATTAAAAGCGACAAAAGTATACTAAAAGATTAGACGGTCAGCGGTATTTTCATGACAACCATTCTGAATAATAAAAACATTGCATTTGTCAAAGCATTGTAACTATGGCCACATGGACTTTCATAGGCTGTAATGGAATGGTATGATATTTATATTTATAAGGTATCTAGATAAGGTAAACTATACATCCGATTAACTTGAAATTTAGTATAGTTACTCATTTTGCAATATAGACGCTTACTAAGATTTTTACGATAGTTCTATCAAATTAAATGTTTTTGGTATTTTACTTCTAGATTCTGCACTAAATATTATCGTAGCAAAGAGCAGGATCGCGTAGTAGACTTATAACTTAAAGGCAGAAAGAAACAAATCGGGTGATGCGCAACAGTGTCTTCTTTATCTTTATATATATAATTATTTTGTCCGTGTGTATGTGACTGAACTCCTTCTCAACGGATTTACCGATTTTGATTAAATTTTATGATTAAGTTCATTCAAAAATAGTTTAGATTCACAATTAGTCCAGGAACGTGGCGCTGTTGTGGAGATCCTCCAGACCGAATTCCGGTCACGGCAGTGTGCCTCAACGGAGGCTAGCCATCAGTGCAGGACAGGATTATAGTGCCCAAGTGTATGCGCAAGCACAGGTGCACTCTCTATTTCCTCATTCTCATAATCCGATAAGACGGTAAACTGATATTACCAGAGAGAGATCAGGCGCAGGACCAACGGATTTACGTGCTTTCCGAGGCATGGGGGTGAGACACCGCCAACTTCCTGATTCATAATTAATTTTTTGGCCCGAACCGGGATTCGAACCCAGGACCTCATGATTAGCAGTCGCACTACTACAACCACTAGACCAACGAGGCAATCGCTTGTAATAACTGTAAAATAAAGAAACTTGTCAACCTGCCTGCAAAGCAACTATAACAAAAAGCCACTTTATGGGTCAATCTACGGAAAGGCCTATGTTCAGCATGGACTTTAGTAGGCTAGAATAATGATGATGATAATATAAGATGAAATAAGGGCTACTGAGTAATAATTTAGTACGTCTTAAGCGTAGCTATTACCCTTTACGGAAAGCCCATAAAATCCAGCTAATAGATTTTAATGGACTGGTGAATAAGAAAAAGGAATAAAGGTATTTTTATAGTAAGCATCTCGAACACATAAAAGCAGATAACCAAAAGTGCAATAAACAATATACCACAATATTTTTACATAAATATGTACGTGCTTAAACTAATTGGTTTGTTTTAGGATGCCCACCTGAAAAAATACGGCTAGGTTTGCCTCTATACGGACATACGTTCACTTTAACTAATGCAAAGGTGAATAGAGTACATGCTCCTTCAAGCGGTCCAGGATTAGCGGGTCCTTACACAGCCACGAAGGGTATTATTGGATACAACGAGGTATTTTTTCATTTTTATATAACTCTGGAAAGCTCACGTAATTTATCAGGAAAAAGTCGTAAATAACATCCTCCAGGTGGAATTTCGGTCATTACGGTCTCTATGGAGACTAGCCATCTGCGTAAGACAGGATTGTAGTGCACGAGTGTGTGCGCAAGTACAGGTGCACTCAATTGTTTCACTCGCATAGCTTGAGGTGATTGTTTTTTATTTTATTTTTTATTTATTTATTTCTGAGACTTACAACTATCATTACAGGATTACCTAATGCGATAGTGTAGCTGTCTAACTGATTTGTGTAGATTATTTAATTTTTGTAACAAATTACAAACAGTGCTGTCTTTGTGAATTCACTCAGAGTACAACAATATAAGTCCTTCTCACAAGCTATTAAGTTGAGTGTACGCGTAGTGCACGCGTCAGAGGTGCCTCACTCAGAAGGTTGGTCCGACTTCGTGGCTCCACCAACAGTCGCGGCTGCCGTCTGCGCCACACGTACCTTTCAGGAACACATAGATTAAGCTGCCCTAATATTTCAGCATTAAACAATTTTCCTCGCAGTATTTTAAAAATATACGAGGTGAGCACGAGTTCCCTCCTAACCCTCAGTTCATTATATCCTGCCATACCTAATATAAATAAAGTTGGATGCATTAAAGGATAAATTGGGTAGACACCATAATAACCCATATATAAATATCTAATGAATTTATTTTGTACTCGCTCTAGAGTGGGACTATACTTAGTTTCATGCGGAGCCCAGATGACTGCATTACATTCGAGTTGACTCCTTACCAATGCATTATATAATGCGATAATCGCTTTTATGTTTGTGAATCCTCTCGCGGTTCGAAGCATAATTCTTAGATTTTTATAAGCTATTTTACAGATGCTCATAATGTAATCATAAAAAGTAAGGTTTGTGTTAAAAGTGTGCGCGAGAAAACATAATTAACACACACTAAGAGCTGTTAAATTGCAAGAGATTATCTTTGCTCCAACTCACAACCCTGTCTATGTCCCTTTGTAATATGGTACAGTCATCCCTATTTACCGCAAGAGACAATTTGAGGTCGTCAGCAAACAATAAACACTTAGCGTAGTTCACCACTTCTGGTAGATCGATTATCATCAGCAAAAGGGACAAGGTTATGTGAAATGGTATAATCCGACACAACCGGAGAGAGATCAGGTGTAGTACTAATAGCTTTCCGAGGCACGTGAGTGCAGCGTTAGCTTGCTGTTTTGCAGAAAATTGTTGACAGAAAACTCAATAACCGATTTGGCCCGACCGAGGATTTCAACCCGCGGCCGCATAATCATCAGTTAGGCTACTAAACTAAAGAAGCAGTCAAGAAAGGTTGAATGTAGTTACAACAACTCAAACAATAAAAATATTTCTGCCTTTTCCAGGAGCTTTACAAAAACGAACTGCTCAGAAATGGAGCAATTATTTTGAACCATGAAAATATGTAACGTACCCAAAACCAGTATCAAAGCAGCCAAACTCATAGTTAGGCTACCCAGAGAAGATGGAGATTTATATTTCTCAAAACAAGGGACGTAGCTCCATCATTCATAATATATATCCCAGAACTTGCAATTTCAATTTATATCAGCTTTTAAAGGATTGACGGAAGTCAAACATTTTTAAATATATAAATCAAGAATAAAAATTAAACTTATGATATATATAGAGTTCTATATACCACGGGCAGTTAAAGGAAATTATGTATCCCTTTGCAAAAAAAATACCATGGCATTTCTCACTTTTAACTCATAATAAATGACAATTGTTTACTCTTTTGAATTTTTCAGTTTTGCAGCAAAATTCTGAAAGAGTCTTGGGATATTCGTAGAGATAACATGGCTATGGTTCCATATGCTGTACAAGGACAAAACTGGGTTTCTTATGATGATGTCAGCTCTTTAAAAACGAAAGTTGAATATGGCATGAAGCATAACATTTCTGGGATTATGGTTTGGAGTATAGAAACTGATGATTTTCATGGTCTTTGTGGCAACGAAAAGTATCCACTATTGCGATCTATTAATAGAGCTTTAGGAAATCTTAATAGCACTATAACAAATTCTACAGATATTCCTACCATATCTACAACTTCTACGACTACAGCGGCAACGACATGGTCAACAACTGCGAGTAAGTTAACCATTTATAACAAATTTTAAATTATCATTATACATACATATGAATATGATACCGTCGTAGCTCAAATGGTTAACGCTCGCTGTAAATTTCATAGTATGCGAGCAAACCAGATTCAATCCCCGCCAGCACCAATGAAATTGTAAATTGCATTAAGTGCTAATTTACCGCGTGCTGGGCGGTGAAGAAAAACATCGTAAGGAAACCTGCATGTCTGAGATAAAAGATAAAAAAAATATTTCGAAGACATGTGAATTTCGCCAACACGTATTGGGGCACCTCGCATCCTTGCTCTGAGACCCTCTCAGAAATGAAAAGAGGCTTGTGCCCAGCAGTGGGACGTATATAGGCTGTAACTTTTAACTTTAAATGAATATGTTTGAATCCAAACATATAAATTAAATTGAAGTGTAATCTGCAATATTTTTGGATTATTTGCACGCCATTAGCCACATGACTAACATTTTTTCAATTCTGTCTGTCTGGAATAATCTTTGGAATATCTGAACAGTTCGTGGCGAAACTTCAGGATCAGATAGAGAGCAATACCTAGCTAAATGTAGTGATCTAGACTGTATTTTATCCAAAACCTTAGTTTTTTTATATAATAATAGTAACAAACGAGCACGCAATTTACCTGATAGTAAGTGGATCCTGTGGCCCATAAACATCTACATTTATCCTCGATCATATAAGCTTAGATAAGAATCAAAACACTAATGCGTTCTCACCCATGTGGACTAAGATGGAATGCCTCTCCAGTAAAAAAAGGGTTGCCACTCACCATACAAAACATGCAGTTTTAAGCTGCTATTTTACGCTGTGGTTATGTGTTTTTGTTGAAGAAATGAAAATTTGATAAAACAAATGTAGTTGGTCGTCATAAATCTAAAGCCACATCAATAGATCGTACCCAGACAAAGTCGGGGCGGGTAGCAAGAATATTTAAACTAACTCTTTTTATCTTTACTCTATGTCTTCTTTGTGTGAGCAAACAGAAAGTACTTTATATATTTCGTAGCATAATTAGATAAACCGTATTTCTGGAAAAAAATCTAAGAATATCGCGAAAACACGGATAACCATACAATGGCTATGATATTTCTCAATATTACTGAAAAAAGGTATTGGGGGTTTCGCAACTTTGAATATACTTAACCCTGATTGGCTTTATTTTGGTTTATTAGCGTATAGTTTATGAGTAATGATTTTTTGGTAAAATTATAACCTCACTTTTTACGCAGGAGTATTGACCAAAAGTTACTTTTGTAACAGCTTCGGCGCCGCGGGAAGTGCAGCCCCTTCGTACTTGCGAGGCAAACCGCAGTCTCCCATGCTCAACTTCGTAGCTGCGGCTTATTGGATTATTGCATTTAATGTTTTATTGACTTCATATTTGTAATTCTCTTGCTTATCACATTTAATCATTACTATGCTATCACCTGCAAAAATCACCATTTGCTGTCCGGCATATCCAGGGAGATGTATACCAGAAATTATTCTTAAAAGAAGTTTGGAGTAGAGTTAGTATTTTTTTCCGATACATTACCATCTTAATAACACAAGGTCTTTGTCCGTAAAGACTTGTAGGACGGAACTGCGTACTTTCTTTTTAGTTATTAACTAGCGACCCGTTTAAAAAATATAGCCTTGATCACTTCTGACGTGTCTCTATCGGTTTGTAAAGTTTAATTACAATTGATTCAACCATTCTGAAGATTAGCCCTGACAGACAGACGGACAAAATTTTAAAATGGTTTATTCTTGTATTGATTAATGGTATGCACATAATCCCCTGGGTTTAATAGAAATCATTTTTTTAACTGGCTTTACGGCTCTGGGTACTAGCCCTTCTGAGATGATCATTTCCGACAGAATCTTCATTTTATATATTTTTTCTTCACAATATGCTGATGCGTCACATTGTAAAGGTTTTGGGAGATTTTGCCGACAGCTCAACCCAGCGGACTGTTGATGACGACAGCCGCTCAAGTTCATAAGGCGCCCAAGCGATCAAATTAACTTGATAGTTAGGTGAGGTTCATATCAACATCAAAGCCCTTTTTTCGTCGTTTTCTTCAAGTTTTCAAGTTCACACGCGCAGACCCTTAATTCATAAAATCACATCACTTTTACAAATTTAAATCAACTTCAAACCATTATTCAAGCGACAAAACAGGAACGACAGTCCGTCGTCGGCCAAGTTCCCGCCAAAACTCCTAATAGAAGTCAGTTATTTGAATATTAGAGACAAACACATTAATTTTATTTATAAATAGGCATAGATAATAATATCGTAGCCATCAATTGTGCTGTTTGGAACTTGATGTTACTTATATCGTATCAATGTATTTATTATATTTTCAGCGATTAGTACTGGAACTTCATCGATTTGTAAAATAGTGGGATTAGCGCCGGACCCAGAAGACTGTACTTCCTTCTATATGTGTACAAGAAATATATGGGGGGCCTTAGTTCCACAAAAGTTCAAGTGTCCAGCTAATCTTTACTGGGACAATAAAAATATTTACTGCAACTACCCAGGTCAAGTTGAATGTAGTATTTAAAACTAATATAGTTACTTTACAAATTAAGCTGAATAAAAATGCATTCAACATAAAATTTAAAAAAATATAATTGAACTTATGTTTTATACAAATAAACGTATTTTAGGTTGTATAATACTTTCAGTAGTAGAGATATAAAGATGAGAATTATGATGATAATAATATATTATTATTCCAGTATTATTATTTTATTGTAAATATTTTTAACTCTGCTTATAATACCTAAGACGTCAATCCTTGGTTCCTGATGTAGCAAAACGTATTTCTAATTTATAAATTACTAACTGTTCCCCACAACTTCGTACCTATGTATTGGCGGTAAACGTGTAAAAATACCCACTACCCCATATTATCCCGTAGGTATCGTAAGGGGCGACAGAGGGAAGTTGGACCAGACGATAGGCTTAACATCTTCCTGATAACGACCGAATAGTAAAAACTATGTTAGTTATATATAACAATGTATAACTATACTATTTATGGTAGCACGTGTATGTGTGGTGACGAAATATAATTCCAATTATCTTTACACATTTCGTGCGTTGATATTAAACCACTAACCGATTGAAAATAAATATAAAATAGGAACTCAGAAAAATACAATATAATACGGATAAAGTAACTTCTGTCATTTCATTTTGACCCTCTATAAGAGCAAGCGCTGGTGTCATGTCTAACAATTTGTCATTCGTTAATTGCTGAGCAAGCTTCGTAAGAGAAAATACAACACAGCAAGTATTTGTTAGAGTTCCCGACCTGTGAAGTGCTACAATCCGGGTGACGGAAACACATGCTGCACTCCTTTCAAGATTCCTGACCTACTTGCTTTTATATTTATTAAAAGTGTCATAGAATTCGGTCTCGAGATATTTTAATAGAATAGCATTTATTAAAATGGTACAGAATACATAACATAAAATTTTAGGAGTAAGTGAAATGCACTCCACTATCTTCCTTTATTTTATAGCGTAGGGTGACCCCAACCAGCTAGACTAACAATCTGATGATACTCGATTTCAGACACAAGTTTGTTCCGGCACTTGACAATGTGTTCCCGAGAAATATTGGCACGGCCTATGTAAAATCATCAGAAGTACTATTGTCTGCATAGCATTAATGTAACTCGTATGCAATATATCATTGATATACAAAAGAAATAGCGTAGATGAGGAAACACAACCTTGTGAAACACCAGTATTATTAAGCTTGTTGTTGCAGGATGATCTCTAGATCGTGAGAGGTTTTGAGAGATTTCTTTTAAAATATAATAGAATAGAAAACGTGTGATTCAAATGCATAATTTCTTATAAAGCCTATAAAAATGGCTTTAATGTTCTTACCATAAATGAGTCTAAACTCGAAGCTACCCCGAGGGAAACTATTCTGACAGTAACTTGACTGTAACTTGTTATTGGGGTTAGCTTTTAGGTCATTAGGTACCTCATTAGCTGACTCTAATTCATTCCATTATTTTTGAGAACAAGGAGGTATGACATTACTTCCTGATAGGAGACCTTATAGACTAGGTCTGTAGGTAGACGGGACTGATCGGTCAGTTTCTTTAAAGATTGGGTGCACCAAAGCTGTTTATTATAAGTTCAGGACCTAGGCATAGGGAGTTGCATTAGTTTATATTTTTGAGCTTTTCATTTGATAAAACGTTTACATAGTTTCATTATGGATAAATAGCGATTTAGTGTCATGTTTATGATTTTTTATCGAGTCAATTATTATGACTCGTGTTTCTGTCTTTACACATCGCTTATTTATTTATTTACACATTATTGTACACCTTAATAAAAATGATTACAAAAGGCGTATTTAATACCTTTTGGCAGTCTCTCCCAGTCAAGCCGGGACGTGTAGAAAATGATTTGATACATAATAATATGATAATAAAATGTGTCGCGTCTCGGTAAGAAG
The DNA here is from genome assembly GCA_036936625.1 of Parnassius smintheus behrii. NCBI lineage: Eukaryota > Metazoa > Arthropoda > Insecta > Lepidoptera > Papilionidae > Parnassius > Parnassius smintheus. Next base: position 28,590,925 of record JAUPFT010000022.1, read on the forward strand.
ACATTAATTTATATTTAGCTTTTATCTTACTTCCCCCAGTAACTGCTTCTTAAATCCCGCTTTCGAATAAAATACAATACTTCAAGTTTGACTTTAACTTAGTTCAATATTAACATAATGGGTGCGTTTGGCAGAAAAAAGCGCTAGCAAGCGCTTATAAGCAAAATGGCGATCGTAAGCGGTAAGCGCTGTCAAAACGTAAGTAGCTATTTTCCTCCAGGACACGAAGTTAGTTTTAACCGAGGAATCTAACCTAAATTAAATATACGTTTGTAAAGTATTCATATTAAAAATTTACCAATCATGAATTTTAATAACATGTATATGTCTATTCATGTCATTATTATTACTTAAAACTAATATTGCAAAAAAACAACTTATAAACTCTACTTGAAAATAAACAAATTAAATAAGCAAAATGGCGGATTGTGTCAGCGCTACTGAAGTAGCAATCGTGTCCTGGCCGAAAACTATTTTAGCGCTTATAAGCGCTTGCTAGCGCTTTTTTCTGCCAAACGCACCCAATGATCATATTTTTACGCAATAACTACATTTCAGTTGACAAAAGTAATGCAACGTCACATCTTATATCCTCTATGTTAATAACTGTCAAAAAGGCAAGCGTAAGTTTGTCACTACGCCATCACCTTCATCATTAGTGATGAGCCCACAAGTCCATGAACGTGAGCCTCACCCATAGAATACCACAAAGCATACTCTTCCATCGAACCATCTAATCCTTGCATGTTCATCAGATCATCACGTCATCTAATTAGGGGTTGATGCCCAAAATCGTGGTTGCTGCAAGGTTGCCACTCGAGAACTATTCTTCCTCTAAATTTTTAAGCGTATATTACAAAAAAAAATACACATTTGTAGAATAAAAGTTATCCCTACAAACAAATAACATTGAAATTCAGCATTTAAACTACACAAGGTTTTATGTGCGATGGCTTGTTTTATTTTCGTTTGGTGGAAACGTTTCGGTAATCATTTAACGTGCGCAACGTCCAACTAGTGAAATAAAAGTTGAAAATGTCTCCGCACGCTGCGTACATTTTTCGGCCTGTGTGCTAACATGTGATCCTTTTTATACGTATTGTACATATGAACATTTGCATAGAGATGTATAGGTTGAAAGCTTCATTCTGCATAAGCAACAGTAGTATCAGAGTATTGATAGCGAAATTAAAAAGTTATGTGGTCGAATCCATTTTTATAAAAGGATATATTACCAAAAACTACTACTATAGACTATAGCTTTTAAAGAAAATTATAGAGAGAAACCCTAAACGTTTAAAATTAATGTACAAGCAGTCCCGAATTGATCTTATAGTTCTATAACCCTCACTGAAATAAGCGGAATTTTGTGTCCATATAAAATTTGTAAGCTGTTTTAAAGTAATATGTTTTAGGTATTCACTTAGATATTATAACCTATCACAAGTCCACTGCTGAACATAGGGCACACCTCTAGATTTCTACATCAAAACTCATGAGCTACCTGCGCTTATCAACTTCCAGCGTGTTTCACCAGGTCGTTACTTCATTTATTGGAAGGTCGCCTAATAATGCGTTGACAGTACGAGGCTTTATCTCATTCATTCATATTTATACGTGGTAGAGTCACGCTGCAGCTATATTAATTATAGTTGTAGCACGAATGGGTCGGCTCGACCGGGGAAGGACCACACTCTCACAGAATGCCAGCGTAAAATAGCAGCTTAATACTGCTGTGTATCGTATGGTGAGTGTAGAGATCCGGAGACCCTTTTTTACTGTTTACGAGGCATTCTGTCTCAGTCCTCACGGGTGACAATGCATCTGCGTTTTGATTCTCAATCGAGGATAAATATAGACGTTTATGGGCCACTTCATCCACTCACCATCAGGTGGACTATGTGCTCGTTTGTCACCCTTATTCTATATAAAAAAATATAAAAATTCGTTCCTTACTTCCTGATCGGTCGTATTTTCTTCGAGTCCATTACCACTTCAGCTTACCAATCCACCTTTCTTCTCCCCTATGTATTATAACTAGCTGTACCCCGCGGTTTCACCCGCGTATATACACGTTATACAGAAAATTTAAATTTTATCCACTCACCCCCCCCCCCCCCCTATAATTTACTTTCTATTGGTAAAAGTTGATTAAAATCGGTCCAGCAGTTTCGAACTTATTTGGTACAAACAAACTAACAAAAACATCTTTCCTCTTTATAATATTATATATATATATATGTATATATATATATATATATATATATATATATATATATATATATATATATATATATATATATATATATATATATAAGTATAGATAATGATATGTATGATGAAAAGTAGTTATTGTGAGATAACTATAATAGTTAGACATATGGTATTGCAGACTTTTATGTAGATATTGATGTCCTTCATAAAACTGTAGCACATCACTTTGCTCTATTGTCAATAGTTTCCGCAGCGTACGCGATATAAGGTTTTTTTTTTGGTATTTTTCACACCTTGGGTTAAATTAACGAAGTTTTCATACGGATCCCTAAATTTTTTGAAAACGTTCTATTGCCTATGTTCATCAGGAATAATGTAGGATTCAAATGGTGAAAGAATTTTTCAAATCGGTTCAGTAGTTTCAGAGCCCATTCAATTCAAACAAACAAACAAACAAAACTTTCCTCTTTATAATATTAGTGTAGGTAATTACACTGTAGTAATTATTATAATATATAGGTTAATCTCTAGTAATAGTTATATCCATTAGCCATTCCAGCCTATCAAAAGTATACTGCTAAAAGGTGGTCTCCCCCTTAAATAACCCCATAAAAGAATATTTACCGTACTTGCCACGCTTGTCAGGCAGGTTAGCAATAACAAAGGTTTTAATTATTTTAAGTTGTTACTAAGGCTACTGCTGTTATCGCTGATGTTATCGCTGCCCACGGGGTGATATTACGTAGTGGATTCTGGGCATAAAAACATGACAGTCTTTCTCTTACTAACAACATACTACTAGTAAAAAGACGACCGTCACGTTGATCTAGGTAAAAACTGATTCGAACCTGGGTCTGACCTAAATTAGCTACTGGGTTTTTCTGTCAATTAATTCTTGGTAGCAACCGTGGCGATGTTTCACCCCCGTGATTCGATAAACACGTAAAGCTATTATTCCTGCGCGTGATCTCTCTCTGGTTGTGTCGGATTCTCGTGCCATCGAGCAATAAGAATAAGAGAATAAACCTGTGCTGCGAGTGTTGTCATACACTCGTGCACTTAAATCCTATCCTGCTCAGATAGTTAGTATCTGTACTAGACTGATCACCTAGACCAAAACTGAGTCTAGAGGATATTATTACTACTCATAAAAATAAATTTTATTAAAAGGTTACCTTGTAGTGTGGTTTTGGTGATTATTACGTTAATTTAGTAACCCAATTTGTTCCAAGGCTTATGGGTTTCGATAGCTGGCGGTATAATCGTCACGTTCACATGATACGTAAATTAACCAGTCCAGCGCCTGGCAGCACTGAGCCAGCAGCGTGTGAGACAATGACAAGGGTGTGAGACGTCTGTAGCGATTGTTGATTCACCTGCCAAATGTGACGATTAAGATAAATCTTCCCAGCAATGGGAGTGGTTTATGACCAGCAGGTAAAATTTACAGGCAAATACGTCTTCTTTTCTAAGTAATAAAAATTCTTATTTGATAAGAAACTTTATTAATAAGAAACAAGTAGTAAGTAGTTAAAAAAAGAAAAAAAGAAGATTACCATTTCACCTGATGGTAAGTGGTAACGAATTCGATGATGGTAAAGCGTACTAACTTAGCTCAACAATAGCCTATCTACTCTTGCTTTGATTACTATGTTATATGCTATGCTGATATTGTTAAGGAAGTCTTTTTCTTGAGATGATCCCGGCTGATAGGCAGCCCATCTTATGGCATCGAAATAATTACGTTATAACCATCTGTGTACAACACGTGACAAAATCTATGTGATATCCGTTAAGTTCTTCAACTTTTCTTTTTCAGAAAACTGGTTTTTAAAAATTTATTTTTAATTAAAAAAACTATTTTCGAATTGTATGTGTTTTTTTACCTCTGCATTGTCAGGGGAGTAAGAGGATTTTCAAAGAACCCGCTTTATCAATGCTCGTGTCAGTCAGAGGTAATAAAACTTATTTTAATTAAATTAAAAATTTTAATGGTCAAGTTTTCTGAAAAAAATATTTCTATAGGTTTAAATACTTGTACTGATAACGCACTTAACGGGAAGTAAGGGGTTTTAGTTAGATGTTGTATATACCTAATAGAAATTTTCCAGACCAGCGCAGCGACAGGAAGCAAGTATTGTAATCGACCTGTCAAATGCCTTACTAGGCAAAGAGAGGAAAAATGTGGAATAAATTTTTCTCCTCCTTTGATTGATTCTCCTAAATAAATAGTTAAAACTTAAATAATTTAAGTACAATATTAATTTCTTAACTTGTTACAAAAACGTCATCGCAATGAGGGCTTCTACAACTTTTTCTACCACCAATGAGACGCCACTTTGAAATAAGGTGAAATCGATAAATAAATATAAAAAACTGGCAATTTCATAGTTGTTTCATTGTTTCTTTCCGTAAAATTATTTATACTTTATAATGATTCGAATTAGAAATGAATAAACTAAACTACGGATATTCCTAAAAGTAGAAATTTTTTAAAAATATTAATTAATTTATTTACCTCCAACTTATATCTAACATTACGGGTTTCTACCCTATTCGATAGACAAAGCACTATTTACAATCCTATATTACTTATATTTCTTTATTACCTTAATATCCTACCTACCTCCATAAAGCAAGTTTTGTGAATTCGTTCAGAGTACAAAATAAGTACAGAATAAAACTGTTTCTCTGTCGATCAGGTTTAATGTGCGATACGCTCGCGTTAGGGGTGCCTCTCGCAGTAAGATAGTGCGACCATATAGACCATATACCTAGAGACCATATATACCTATCCGGAATACAAAAATTAGCCTTCTTCAACATATTCTCATTAATTATCCTAACCCCAAGAACCATAAAAGTATATGAAACTAGTCTAAGTTCTCTCCTTACTCTGAACTTATTGTATCCCACCATACTCAAAACAAATAATGTGGGAGATTGCAGTGGATAAAAAGGGTACAACCCATATAGCTTTAGATACAAATACCTTATAAATTTGTTTCTTACTTTTTCCAGCATTATATCGTACTTCTTCTCATGAGGAGCCCAAATTATTGAAATACACTCCAAATGACTCCAAACTAGTGTGTTATACAAAAATATAATAGCCTTCACATTTATGAAACTGTTAACTGTTCGTAACGTAAAACCTAGAGCTCTAAAAGCTTTAACATGTATCAACAATATGATCCTTAAACGTTAAATCAGCAGAAAATTTTACTCCTAAATCCCTGACTTGCATTATCCTAGACAAAGGTGTCCTGTCAATGCAATATGTATACCCTATGGGCACATGTTTGCGCGTGAAAAATGTTGTTAAGCATTTATCGATATTTAATTGTCATTTGTTGTCTTTGCTCCACTCAACATCTCTATTTACGAGGGTGGATTGAAAAGTACTCGGCCTAACACAGATCCATTCAATTCTAAAAATCAAATCTACCCACATTATTTAGTTCAGTTCAGACTAGTTCATTGTGTGAAGTTCGAAACGTGTGCGATAATTAGTTGTGATTTTATAAATTTATTAACAAAGTAATCGGACATAATTTCCGCGAATGGAGCAAATCGAGCAGCGTGCCGTCATTAAGTACCTCCATAAGAAGGGGCTATCATCAAAAGCCATCCATGATGACATGGTCAGTACATTAGGCGATTGTGTTTTGTCATATTCATCCGTCAAAAAATGGATAGCAGAATTTAAGCGTGGTAGAGAGAGTGTGAAAGATGAACCCCGCTCTGGAAGGCCTTCGACGTCAACTACTGACGAAAATATTAAAAAGTACTTGATTTAATAATGGGAGACCGCAGATTAAAAATTAGAAAGATAGCCGAGATTATAGGCATCTCTTATGAACGAACTCAAAACATCATTGTCAACGAGTTGGGTTTCCACAAGGTGTCTGCGAGGTGGGTTCCGCGACTGCTTTCAGTTGAACAAAAAAGGACGCGATTGACTATTTCACGCGACTGTTTGGAGTTATTTGAAGCCGATGCAGATGATTTTTTGAATCGTTTTGTTACTATGGACGAAACATGGGTTCATTACTGTACACCGGAAACAAAACAACAATCAAAACAATGGAGAAGACCTGGTTCACCACCCCCTAAAAAGGCTAAGTCGATTTTGTCGGCAAATAATGTGATGGCTTCAGTATTCTGGGACTCGAAAGGTGTGATTATGATTGATTATCTTGAAAGGGATCAGACCATAAACTCTGATTACTACTGCACCTTACTACGTCGTTTACGAGAGGAAATAAAAGAAAAACGTCGAAGAATGCTCAGAAGAAAAGTCCTGTTTCATCAAGATAACGCCCGTGTTCACACGTCAGTACAGTCAATGGATGAAATTCACAACTGTGGCTTTGAACTGTTACCGCATCCGCCGTATTTACCTGATCTGGCACCATCAGACTTTTTTCTGTTCCCTAACCTAAAAAAGCACTTGGGAGGTCAAAGATTTTCGACAAACGACGAGGTCAAAGCAGCTGTAGACGCATATTTTGACTCTAAGGAAGAATAATTTTTTTTTCAATGGTCTAAATGCTTGGAAGGGCAGGTGGCAAAAGTGTATTGAACTTGATGGTGATTATGTAGAAAAATAAAAATATAACTGATTTAGTATGTGTTTATTTTCTTGGTTAGGCCGAGTACTTTTCAATCCACCCTCGTATATCGTCTTGGAGACTTTCATAGTCCTCAAAACTACCTATATTCATCGATAACTTAGTCGTCTGCAAATGACATATATTTTGACTTCTTCAGAACATTGGGTTAGTCATTTATCATGATCAAAAACTCCAAAGGTCCTATATTCAACCCCTGACTTACACCAGACCATGTTAAATGCTCAGGGTTGGAGCGCCAATCATCCAGCTGATGTAGGTGGTATCGTAAGCTACGCGATCATGGATGTTAATGACTGGATGATGAATTTGATTACTGGAAATGTTCCTCATAATAAAGTTAAAATACATTCCGAAATATTTTTATTACTTTGAAAAAAAAAACCCTATTAAAAGTTTCCAAAAGGTCATTCTCATTAAATATTGAAGAAGTTTAATATGTCTACAAAATGTTCCAAGGAATTTATTATCTTTCATCATGTTTTTTCCGAACATCCGTACTCGTGAAAATAAATCTACTAGAAAATATGAAGTTAAGGAATAATTCGTAAAATTTATTTCCACCATCCGTAACTATCGAATACAGAGGCGAAGGAACTGCTATTGTTGAGGGCGTATAAAATTTCATTCGTAATTGGGACCTGTGAAAAATTGCGAGATATTTTAAGCCTCCAATCTGATACAATCGGAACTAACAAACCGGAACTACCATTTTTTCTCGAATGTAAATCATTCTTTTTATTCATTTATTCATTACAGCCACTGTTGAACATGAGGCCTTATTACGTTGTAGAGCTATGCTGCAGTTATATTAGTAGTATAGTTGTAGCAGGAATGGGTCGGCTCGACCTGGGAAGGACCACGCTTTCACAGAATACCAGCGTCAAATACTAGCTTAATGCTGCTGTGTTTCGTACGCTGAGTGTAGAGAACCGAAGACCCTTTTTACTGGAAACGAGGCATTCCACCTAAGTCCCCGCGGATGACAATGCATCTGCATTTTGATTCGTAATCGAGGAATAGATGTAGATGTCTATGGGCCGCAGCAACCACTTACCATCAGGTGAACTGTATGCTTGATTGTCATCCTATCCTATAAAAAAAGGCTTCGCCTACATATTATTTGCCATAGATACCACGATTGACGAGAGAGTTGCAAGTGGTGGTGGGTTATTATTTATTATTTCGAACTATTACCGGGAAAATGCTGCTGCTCACCTCCTGTTTCGTTACTCTCTGTCACATTTTACGATACCAATGGGATAATATTTGATAGTGAATTCTCTTAAGCCGTGTAGTGGCGGTAGAATCATTTGTTTTACAATTTTATAAAAGTTATCTCTGGTATGTAAATTTGTTTGGCACTTCGTGAGAAAAATAAAGTTAAGTGAAAACGGCGGTCTATCCTCTTTTGGGCTCAGGCCTACTCTCATTTTTGGAAGGGTTCGGAAGGAACAAGGGACATGGGAATTTTTACGTGGTAGAACCATTTTGCAGCTACATTATAGTTGTAGCACTAATGAGTCGGCTCGACCGGGAAAGTCCACGCTCTCATAGAGTACCAGCGTAAATAGCAACTTAACGCTGCTGTGTTACGTAGTACGAGTGTAGAGAACCGGAGACCTTTTATACTGAAAACGAGGCATTCCATATTAGTCCTCACGGGTGACAACGCATCTGCATTTTGATTCGTAATCGAGGATAGATGTAGATGTCTATGAGCCACAGCAACAAGGGTACGCGATTATGCGATCAATTCAATCAGAAATCAAAATCAAATCAAAAATCAATCGAAAAAAAATATATATAAAATTTTATAACTCGTGCACGACCAGTTATCCGTGTCCAAGTATTGTGATTTTCTTTCTTGGCTCTAATCTGTTAATACATTTTAGTATCAACAAGTTACTAATACATATTTATTGTGAATATTAGTCATTTTGGTCTACTAGCCCTACATATTAGATCTTATCATAGCCATGACCCATCGTATTGACAAAAAAAATGTATGACTTCAATACGTGAAGTCAGCGCCTGATTTAGATTTTTGACAGCCCTAGGCTAACAAAGAATTGACAACCCTGGCTTGTCCTAGCTAAATCAAAAGCTAGCGACATTTTTATATTTTACTAATTTAACACGCCATGTTTCCGCTCACATTAAATCAAACGTTCCAGTGAAAATAAGGAATGTTCCTGAAAGTATTTTTATAAAAGGTCCTCTGGTCCTCAATACGCAATCAGTTAATCTCCTTGCCCTATTGAAACAACAACACCATCTTTTTCAACAGGCGTATAAAGGCAACAGTCAGTCTGACAGATTTTCTTTCGCTTTTTATTAGTAGGTGTATAATACAGTTTTTGTTGTTCGGTTATATGTTAATTAATTAATATCAAGTATCTCAGTTACGGTTTGTAGCACTAATTAAGTTAAGTTTAAGGAGAGAAGAGAGCATAAGGAATTTCAGTATAAAAATATATTTAAATATAAAATCACTGTCCCTCTGTCGACTAAAGACGTAGGCACGGATTACCTCCTAATAGAGTCCGCATACAGGGCCACAAACGCGCGCAACACATACTTGCTGTAGCTAGCATATGAAGTGACGCTAAGAATCATGATATCATTGTCGACTAAGTTTGTGACCCGTAGGCGCGTTCGAGTTTTTGAAAATTTAAAAATAATTTTGGTATCCAAAATACATTACAAATGGCTTCCTATGCAGTGAAATGGAGTGGCAAGTCAGCTAAGACATCCAGTTATCAAAAAGATGGCATAATATTTCATCGGTAAGTAAATTTTATTCTTATCACGTTAAACTATTTCAAATGCACCGGAGTTCAACTTACACTGGATATTAAATGTTGCAAAATGATGTCATTTCAGCACCCGTTGATGTCTTTTTTAATATGTCCCTTTCACCCATTACGTAAATTAAAATAGTTGTCTTTGTCTAACGACAGCACGTGTATCGATAGTGTTGTGATTTATAAGTCGATATTTGTTTGGTTTACTTTTCTTTTGTAGTCATTATTTTATACAAATAGTGGCGTATAATTGTGGTACCTATATGTTATAGGTTTCCTAAATGCCCCGAAAGGAAAAGATGTGGATCGACGCTACATGTCGAGGGGACCAATGGTTGCCCACCAAAAATAGTGTGGTATGTTCAAGACACATCACAGAAGACAATCTTCATATTATGAAAAACCGTAGAAGGCTGTTGGATTCCGCTATACTATCTCTATACTTGCCAGTTTTAGTATGGAATTTTACATTTTTAAAAAAAGTATAATACCAATGGTGATGAGATGTCAAACATTTCAGTCCCCCCCCCCGTGACCATAAATTAATTAAACGCGATAAAATCCATATATTTATATAGTTGTAGTAGTATAGTTGTAGTAGTAACAGTGGTAGAGCCATGCGGCAGCTTTGCTGTTGCACGTATGGGCCGGCTCAAACCGGGGTGGTACCACGACCTCACAGAATACCGGCGTGAAGTGGAAGCTCTGCTTCCGCGTTTCGTCTGGTGTGTGCAAGTGGCCGGAGGCCCAAATCCCCCCCCCCCCCCCCATCAACATGGTAGCGGAATTAAATAAAGGTAGACTACCCCAGGAGGGTACCATCACCCCTGGAGAATCCCTCGCTGAGCATCCACGACCATGTTTCTCCACTTCTGAGCGTGGGTGCTCAGGCTGCACCGCGTATTCTGGGGGGGGGGCGAAATTCCACTCAAGACTACAACTGCTCGGGGCAAACGGAGCAACAAGACCAAGGCGAGACTTTCTGACCGAGACGCAGGTGTCCTCTCCGGCTGATGTCTCGTATCTCTCCTACCCGGGGTACAAACTGGAACACTCCTTTGTGCCTCGGGCTGGAGTTTGCGTTTACGTCAGAGAGGACATCTGTTCTCGACGCCTCGGCAGACTTGAAGGTTCGGACCTGTCCATCCTTTGGCTACGCGTAGACAGCGACGACCATCCGCGCGTCTACGGGTGCCTCTATAGGTCCCATAGCGGTAATGCCGAAACAGACCGACTCTTCGACCACGTCCAAATGGCTGCAGATTCGTTGCTACAGCAGATCCCCTCCGCAGAGATCGTGATCCTCGGCGACTTTAACGCCCATCACGCCGAATAGCTTGTTTCACGTTTAACCGATCATGCGGGGAGATCTGTTCATGATTTTGCCTTGGCATATGGTCTGACACAACTGGTTACTTCGCCTACGCGGATTCCAGATGTGGAGTATCATGCACCTTCCCTGTTGGACCTTCTGCTGACCTCTCACCCAGACGGATATCAGATTTCCGTCGACGCCCCTTTAGGCTCCTCGGACCATTGTATGGTCCGGAGTGTTGTGCCACTCACGCTGAAATCGCGGTTGCATTCTGCAGGCTGCCGCCGTGTTTGGCACTATAGGTCAGCCGATTGGGATGGGATGCGGTCTTTCTTTGCATCCTACCCTTGGGGGCGGGTTTGCTTCTCGCCGGATGATCCCAACGTTGTTGCGGATTCTGTTACTGATGTGGTACTTCAGGGTATGGAACTTTTTATTCCTTCCTCTGTGGTGCCCATTAGAGGCAAATCTCAGCCATGGTTTGGTCGCTCCTGTAAAATAGCATCATGCTATAAGCAGGAGTGCTATCAAGCCTGGGTTGATGCATCAGCGTCCGGGGATGTAAACACCAGCGCTCTAAAAAAGAAGTATAATTCCGCCTCTAGGTCCTTCAAAAGAGTCATTGCCAAGGCAAAGTCAGAGCACATAGGCAGAATTGGCGAGAAACTAGTTCGCCTTCCTTCTGGAACCCGTGCATTCTGGTCTCTCGCCAAGGCTGTCCAGGGGAATTTCTGTCGGCCATCTCTTCCATCTCTGCACAGGGAGGACGACTCACTGGCCCATACTGCAAAGGAAAAAGCCGATCTTCTAGGCTCCTTCTTTGCGTCTAACTCGACTCTCGATGACGGGGGGAGTACGCCGCCGACCATCCCGCGGTGTGAGTGCTCCATGCCGGAAGTGCAGTTCACACAGCGCTCGGTTTGCAAAGCACTCCTCTCCCTGGACATCCACAAGTCGAGTGGGCCTGACGGAATCCCCCCAATTGTGCTGAGGACGTGTGCTCCAGAGTTGGCACCGGTTTTAACGCGTCTTTTCCGGTACTCCTACTCCCTAGGCGTAGTCCCAATTCATGGAGGACGGCTTTCGTCCACCCGATCCCTAAAAAAGGCGACCGCTCAGACCCGTCCAACTACCGGCCAATCGCCATCACCTCCTTGTTCTCCAAAACAATGGAGTCCATTGTAAACTGCCAGCTCATGAGGTACCTTGAGGATCACCAGCTGATTAGTGACCGCCAATACGGTTTTCGCCGTGGTCGGTCAGCTGGTGATCTTCTGGTCTACCTCACTCACAGATGGGCGGAGGCAGTAGAGTTCAAGGGGGAGGCATTGGCCGTTAGTTTGGACATTGCGAAGGCCTTCGATCGGGTTTGGCACAAAGCGCTTCTTTCGAAGCTCCCTTCCTATGGGCTTCCCGAGAAATTGTGCGATTAGATCACCAGCTTTCTTGCAGATCGGAGCATCAAGGTCGTTGTAGACGGTGCAAGCTCCGATTGCAAACCTATTAATGCTGGTGTTCCACAGGGCTGCGTGCTATCGCCAACGCTGTTTCTTCTGCATATCAACGATATGTTGCATACCCGTAACATTCATTGCTATGCAGATGACAGCACTGGTGATGCTCTTTACACCGGCCGAGCCAATATTTCTCGGGAAAACGTCTCCGAGTGCCGGGACAAACTTGTGTCTGAAGTCGAGTCTTTGCTAAACAGAGTCTCGGATTGAGGACGACTAAATCTAGTCCAGTTTAACCCCCAGAAGACACAAGTTTGTGCGTTAACCGCTAAAAAGAACCCCTTTGTCGTATCCTCTCAGTTTCAAGGCACTCTCCTTGTTGCCTCAGCCAGTATCGGAATCCTCGGCGTCGACATATCGAGTGACGTGCAGTTTCGTGGTCACTTGGAAGGGAAGGCCAAATTGGCCTCTAAAAAGCTTGGTGTGCTCAGCAGAGCGGGACAGTATTTCATGCCGGCACACCGCCTGCAACTTTACAAGGCGCAGGTTCGGCCGCACATGGAATACTGTTCCCATCTCTGGGCTGGGGCTCCCCAGTACCAGCTCCTTCCACTTGACCGCATCCAGCGCAGAGCGGCTCGAATCGTAGACGACCGAGTGCTTTCCGATCGGCTCGATTCACTGGCGTTGCGAAGAGATGTTGCATCTCTTTGCGTATTTTATCGCATCTATCACGGGGAGTGCTCTGAGGAATTGTTCGGATTAATCCCAGCCGCCAAATTTCGTGAACGCACGACACGGCAAACGTCCCGATACCATCCACACCATCTGGATGCTTGGCGGTCCACCACTGTACGTTTCACAAGAAGTTTTCTTCCACGTACAACCTCTCTGTGGAATAGTTTATCACCGGCGATTTTTCCGGACCGATACGACCTGGGGACCTTCAAGAAAAGAGCTTACTCCTTTCTAAAGGACCGGCAACGCACCCGCAATTCTCCTGGTGTTGCGGTTGATCATGGGCGGCGGTAGTCACTTAACATCAGGTGAGCCGCATGCTCGTTTGCCCCCTCTTCTATAAAAAAAAAAAAGTTGTATTCAATGTGTAGTGTTCGCGTAAATTTAAGAAATCATTAGATTACATGTAGAAATATATATATACGAACATACTTATATACACACAGAAGCAGTTCATCGAATCCTGACATAACTTCACTGTCTCGTGAGTTCTCTGAGTTTAAGTCATTTGTTTGGCAAACTCTTTCTACAATTAAAACACAAATAAATTTACTATGCTTCGGCCTTGATAGACATGAAACGGTGATGCGAAATAATTTCTATTGTTTCATGGCATTGCCGAAGAGCAAAACGAAAATCTCCATGAAGTTATGTTCAGCATATAGTTTAGATATTATATTTTAAATATAATATCTAAACTTTATGCTGAACATAGGCCTCCTCCAAGTTCAGCCTTGAATTATCCAATCACAGCGCATTTGACACGTCCCCCGCAACCCGAAATTTGGTGAAATCGAAACAGAATAAATATTCCACGATGCGGTATCTATTAGGAGGTAATCTGTGGACGTAGGCCACCAAATAACTCAAATTCCTATTTTTACAATCTATTTATTACTAGCGGATAACAGGCGTGTTCTACTATGCTAAAAATGCATTTTGTTTATATATTAACATTTTTGTGTAGTGTCTAATGCGTTGCTTTAGTGGTCCAAAACTATTTTCGCGTTATTTCCTTTCTAATGAAACCGGTTTGGGGCACATTTCGGATGGTTTCAAAGTCTGTAACGGACATAGGTAGAAACATTTTTTGTGTCTTAGATAGATTTTGTAACAAGTAAAATGCTTGTGACACTTTGTCTTTTATTAATAAGAGTAATTTACTAAATTTTATTCTGTAAATATGTGTTACTTGCAAAGGCTAGCTCAGCGCCCTAGTGATATAATAGTAGCACAATAATTTTATTTATTTACTAAAACTGCTACTTTGTTATCAGCCTAGGTTGTGCATCAATATCGCTCAAAATATTTTTTTATTTATTAAAACTGTATGAGTTCGTAGTACGGGAGTTTGTTGAAAATTGTTTGGCTTAACGATCGTCCTAACAAGTGGACATGGCAGTGCTTCAATAGTATTGAATTTTTTAACTGCGGTAGATGCATATTGAATTTTAAGGCGCTTTTTTGATGAAAGTTACAACAGAAAAAGGTAAAAAAATTGCCTGCAGTTATTTCGAATTCGAAAAAATTGATTCTTTGAAATTTTAATTTGCTGAGACCTTTTTATTATTATATAATAAAAAGGAGGAGGTCGTGGGTTCGATTCCCACCCAGAACAAATGTTTGTGTGATGAGCACGATCATTTGTTCTGTGTCTGGGTGTAATTTATCTATAATATTTATGTATTTAGAAATATATAAGTATGTTTATCAGTTGTCTAGTACCCATAACACAAGCTCTGCTTTGCTTGGGACTAGATGGCGTTGTGTGATAGTTGTGGAATATTATTAATAATATTAATAATAATTAATAATATAATTTAAGACTCATGTATAATTTAAGACTTACCTCATGGTTCTATAGAATTACATACCAGACATTTTGTTGACTTTTGAAAATACTTTTTGTCAAATGTCTGAAGCCAAATAGCTAAAATAAAAAAGTTGTCGATTGAGCACTGAGCTATGGTTTTTACTCTAAGGTAATACAAATTGCTCAGCCCTGGGCAATATAAGGCAATTATGACGTCACGACAATATCATGCAATTTTCTGTGAGACCAATATGTAGCAATTGTTGCGAGGGATATCGCCGCACCATACTGAGTGATGTCGACCAAGATAATAAATTAGGCAATACACTAATACACAACCAATTTTGTTGAACAAATAATGCTGACGATATTCGTGCTTTTTAAAAAAATAATAATAAAAAAAAATTGAAAATGTACAAAAATAAATGTGACGTTTTAGGGTTTAAATCAAATCAAAGTCTTTATTTGCATGAAACACAGTTGACAGGGTCTTAATTAAATATCTATAATGTACATGTGCTTAGTCTGCTCGCAGACGTGCAAATATTTAAAACAAAAAATATATATAAGTGAAGCACATAGGTCATTAAACTAATTTTTCCATTCTAAAAATTCTATTAGGCTATAGAAACAATTTTTCAAAACACATTTCGTTAAATTATTTTTGAAAGAAGCTCCTTCTTTTTCCTTTAAATTCATGGGTAATGTGTTATATAACAATATGCTCATGTTGTATACATTTCTCTTATACATATCTTTATTACAGGGAGGTTGATATATTAAGTCTGCATATTTACTTATTAAACTCCTTGTTATAGTATCTTGGTGGGTTTTAAAATACTTAGGGAATGATTTGACAAAAAGAAAGGCTTCTCTGATGTATAAACAAGGTAATGGAAGAATATTATATTTTTTAAAGTAAGGTTTACAACTACCTAAATACCAAATGTTGCTTAAGGCACGAATGCATCGTTTTTGAACTAAAGTGCTCTTTCTACCTCAACAGAGTTACTCCAAAGCAATATCCCATGGCTAAGCACCGATGATACGTAGCCGTGTTACGCGGTGGGAGCAGCCTCAATTGATATATTTTTATTTTCTGATTATG
The DNA here is from genome assembly GCA_036936625.1 of Parnassius smintheus behrii. Taxonomy (NCBI): domain Eukaryota; kingdom Metazoa; phylum Arthropoda; class Insecta; order Lepidoptera; family Papilionidae; genus Parnassius; species Parnassius smintheus. The sequence goes on from JAUPFT010000022.1 coordinate 28,607,008, forward strand.
ATTTGTATGGTTATAGTTATGTAGATAAGTAGGTCAGTTTAGGTACTGTATGTAAATAATGAAAGTAAAATTATTGGATGTCACAGTATAATATTTTTAATAAGTGGAAGTCGGGCACCTATGTAAGTGATCGTGAATCCGCTAAGTAGGCTAGCCGGTGCGTTATAGCAGGAGGTTAAGAGGAAATATAATTTCAAATGGCTTAGCAAGATCCTTCATTATGCCGAAAATATTGCAGCATTAATTTTGAAATAAATATATGGTAAAGGTGAGGATGAATGTTAAAGATTATGTTAGACGAAAACACGATTTCGTAAAATTTTCTCGATAAAAAAAAATCCAAAGTTACCTCCAAAATAAACCGCTGTTATTCATAAAATACTTTAAATAAGATCATGAAACTTTGCATACTAACTGAACTGACTATAAAGCAGTGCTTATGTTATTTACTTTATTTTAAATACCATTATTTTCACTGTAAAAAGAAATTACCTAAACTATCGGCCTTTTTAAGCGTGATTCCTGCTGCACGGTCACTTCGCCTCTGCCTTTGAACGGGGAGGTTGTGTCGCTTACGATCAGAATATACATTACGCAACAGGACGACGTAAAATTAAAATGGGAAATAACCGTAATAAAAATAAGGAGCGACTGGCTTGGCGTTAAGAAACAGGTATAAATTGATAAACCTAATGAAATAAGTGTCTAACGACCTTTCTACTTACAGTATTAGTGATTACAAACATGTCGGTACATAGCATATGACGCGCGGGCAAGTGGGGACGAAATTAGAATTTGAGCTGACTTACTCTATCCCCTTAAGACTGGCTGCCTAGATGGTATGAATGCGTTGACACGAGGCTAAATTTAGAAGTGATCGGACAATGTCGGATCGTTGTAATTCCTTAATAATTAAAGAGGTAAAAGAGGAAAGTCTGGGTATACTGGCTGGCCTATTTTACCCGCGACCAGAGACCAGTGTTGCACAGTTTAACAATTGCATTCGTTTACATAGACTACAACAACTGAGGTACCACACCCGAGGTGAGCCAATACTTGTATTTAAAATTAGCGAATGAAAGGTTTTGGAATAATAAGTAGTGTATGTTATGGTTGTAGCCCGAATGGGTGGGCTCGTTCGGGGTATAACCAAGCTGTCACAGAACACCAACATAAAATCACAATTTAACGCTGCTGTGTATGATGAGTATAGAGAGCCGGATAACCGGTTTAATGGAAACAAAGCATTCGATCTTAGTCCTCAGGGTTGATAACGCATTTGCATTTTGATTCTTAATCGAGAATAAATATAGATGTCCATGGGCCCCAGCATCCAATTACTATCACGTGGACTTTGTGCCGTTTGTCACTCTTATTCTATAAAAAAGGAAAAGAAAATAAAAAGAAGGAATTGCGTGCGAGCGTATGCAGCAAAATTAAATGCAGCAAACGAAAAATCATCTGCACAGTGTAACTGAAACACCCCAAAATTCACTAGAATGTCCCGAAGTAATTTTGAATTACTTTCAACCCTCCGCCACCGCACCGGTCGGCTGAATCCCTTAGCTTTGCGAATGCGAGATATAGTCATAGTTACAAACAAAATAGAAAAAATGACTAAAATTTCCACACGCACTAGATATTTGGCAATTCATGTCGACAAATGAGCAATATAGAATAAATGGAACAAGTAGACGCCACACTGCCGAAACAATCGCAGTTTTAGGATATTATTCCAGATTGCTTCACTAATTGGTCAACGACCTCCGGCAGCTGACGCTGGACAACTATTGCTCATAAATTGCTCGATTGTATTGAGGCTGCCAAGTGCGGTGATTATTTAAGCTTATTATGATAAGAAAGGCAGGCCCCTATTATAATGTCTTACACTTTTACGGGCTGAAAGAAATGATGATGAGGATAAATTTTGAAATTCTTAAAAGTAGGTATATACAGAAAAAAAACTTACTATTTTATATAAATTTATTACTCATAGCCAACCTAAATTTCACTGTTAATCATACGCTATCCCCACAGATTGACTATGCAGCAATATGGGAGTAGTGATATTTGCCATAATTACCAAGCTTGAAAGGCGGCCTAATGATTGCAGTTTTTCTTTATTTTAAACTGCTAATGTGTCAGGAAAGTTCTTCATCTCATTTTCTGTTTCAGGTTCACCTTGCGGGCAGATTCGCATGGCTTACACTGTTGTGATCCGGTCTCAAGGGTAAAGAGACCCAGTACAACTACAGATCCCGTGGATATTCCATCTTATTCCTCAAAGGTGACAACAAACGCACATTGCGACAAAATTCATGATACCGCCACCTGGATGCTTGGAGGTCTACCACTATGCGCTTTACTGGGAGTTTTCTTCCTAGTGCGAATTCTTTGTAGAATTGTTTACCACTGGCAATTTTTTCGGACCGATACGACTTAGGGATCTTAGAGAAAAGAGCTTAGTCCTTTCTAGAAGGTCGATAACCTACCTGCAATTTTCCTGGTATTGCAGTTGTTTATGGGCGGTGGTAGTCACTTACCATCAGGTGAGTCGCATGCTTGTTTACCCCCTCTTCTATTAAATAATAGTCACTGCATCAGATGGTCTGTTACTTGGTTTGATATTTAAATTTTATAAAAAAGGGAACCACTATCCTCGGGTAGGTTGAGGCTCAGCGTGGTCATCTACAAAAGGCTACATCATTCACGATATCAAAAGGCGGCTGTAATTCAACGGCTCAGAGGCTAAACGTTCGCTGTAAATTTAACAATACGCGTTCAACCTGGATTTAATCCCTGTGGACATCAATTAAATGGTTAATTATTAGTGCTCGGTAATGAAAGAATCTTTGCAAGGAAACCTGCATGTGAGAGAAATAAAAAGTTTTCGAACACTTTGAAGCACACGTGTTGACAACACGCATTACAGCAACGCGGCGAAGATTTCCTTGCCGTAAAACACTCAGAAATAGTATAGTTTTACACTCAATCTTTGGCTAAGAAAAATACATATTAATTTGTCTCCGTTATTGTTACAAATAAACGTTTATATTTTGTATTCTTGAAGCATACGTTTTAACTTATAAAGCTTTTTTTATTTTTATAAAATATTATCTTCGTAAAAACCTTTACGAAGCCCGTACAAACGCCAAAGGGCAAGGTCAGACATTTATGTAACAAACGGCCTCATTGTTAAAAACATACAGACTTTGGTTTAAAAAACTAGCTGTTATAATTCCTCATTAGTCATTTCTCATTTTACAACCACATTTTATCAAAATTATAATTTTTGACGTTTTTTCTTTCAAAATGAAACTTATGCAAGTGAACCTATGTCATAGAATAGAACAGCTGTTGATCGTTATTTAAAGTATTGAAGGCACGTGTGTAAACGCAGTTGTATGGAGCCTTACACACGCAGTTGTATGAAGTATGAATATCAAGGTATGCTATAGCTGTTATGATACCTTTTTAACTACTTTCTAATACAACTATATTATTTTAAAATTTAATCAATAGATTTGTATTTTTAACAAAATTAGCTAGTCCAGCAGACGTCATTCAGCCTTTTCTGGTAAATGACGCAATGAGATTCACTCCTAATTAGGTAATTCCTATCGGTTCCAGATTTTGTGATTTTTATTCTTTTAGCCACTAGCACACGGAATGTATTAAAATAAATGGCTTTATTTATAAGAGTCGACTAACAAATTGATTAGTACTACAGCCTTCAGGTATTTATATCGGGATGATCATGATCACCTGCATTTTATACCAGCACTATAATATCGTCGCTCATACATCATATTCTACTCCAAGAATAAGTCAACTGACACAGACTGAGAAGATTTGCCTATAATTACCATGCTGGCGGATTGCTTAGGGCCAAGAGATATTTGAACGATAAACATAATATTAAAATAAAACAAAATTTAACTATCTAAATTTTATCGATTTAAAAATGTAAAACCAGCATAACAGCGAAAACCAAAGAATATACAATAAACATAATCTTGTCCAATACTTCAGCTACTTCTCGCCTTTCATCATATTGATTACTATCAGCTTGCATTTGTTCAATGTTGCCTAATCTTGGAATGGTATCAGCTCCTGAATCATCACCTTCTTCCGCCGTCAAATTTCTTTCTCCAAAAGACTCGTAGATTCTACACGTCTGTAAATATTTTTAATCAAAAGCATCTGAATGTTTATTTTTCATTCATAACAATTTATCAAAAACCCATTGTTGAACATATGCAACTCCAATAGAACCTTAAAGCTATACTCATCAGGTTTAGCATATGGGTTGGCGGCCGATTTTTTTTTTATTATTTTACATTTCCTGTTTTAGTTTTCCTCTATCGCCACTTACAAATCCACGGCGTGATATGATCATTATCATTATCATTACAGCTCTTTTAAACATAGGCCTCCACGAAGGAATTCCACAAAGCCACCTGCATCCATTTACTTCTTGCATGTCTCATATCATCATGATATAGGGAAGTGGATTAAGATGTGTGTTGGTGGGCTGCGGCGAGTGTCCTCTAATCCCACCACTGCAGTCGAGGTGGAGTCACGGAGGAAGAGGAGTGTTGGTATGATGGTGCGCCACTCGTCCTACCACCGCGACTCTCTGATGGGGCCGCATAGTTGATACGGTGGTGGCTAGGCTGCAGAGGGAGAGGAATGTTGGTATAGCGAGGCGCCGCTCTCTCTACCCTCTGAAGCCAAATCTTGGTTGGCGGCGGAGCTGTGGACCAGACCCTACGTTGTGATCAGAAAGGCTATTCTTCTGAGTGCTTGTTTTTCCTGGTCTCATGGCCTTCGCCCATCGGATAAAGGGGCGTCCGTTGCGCAGGAGAGAATTAGTCCTCTTCCGAGGAGGAGCCGCCATGGGGCGGCCGGCGTTGATGGGACTGCGGATGTGTGCGTTCCCGTGGCCCTGCTAATATGCGACGAAGGTATAGCACCATGGGGTTTTAGTCGAGTGCGACATAACCCGTTCTTGCACCAGCAAAGCGGGTATGCGTAGGCATTTTCCCATATAAAAAGGGAAAGTGGATTCACTTACGCCGCCAATGCACGGTAATGATTTATTATATTGTCTTTATATACGCATAAAGTAGGTATTATCAACTTCTCAATAACTTTAAACAATATACATCCAATAAATCACCATCTACGTATTATAAGCCATTTTTTTACATTACCCATAGTCGCTTCATACGACACACATGAGTCGTAATAAGTCGACGGATTTTCTTCAGACAACGAAACTAATTACTTATTTTTATCTATAGTAATATTTTCCATTATTTGTATTTCTTCCCTATTTATGCCACTTGAGAGCTGTAGACTCAAAAAATAAACGCTCGCTTTTTGTTTCATAGTATGAGAGCAAAACGAATACGACTTCCACAACTCGAAAATCGAAATGTTAATGATGTCTGACAAATTAAAAACATTTTGCCATCAAAATGCAAGAGGAGTGCTGCTGTGTCCATTAATTTGATGTTAATAGGTTGTACCTATTATTATATTTTTTAAATTTTATTCCTTATATATATCTGCAAATACGAATTCGGATTTCGGATTTCGGAGTTGGTGACTGAACTCCTATAATTTAATATATTTTAAGCCCCGCATTAAATTTATTTGTCTAAGATGTAATATGTACTTTACTATTTTATATATTTTGCAAAATCTATTATGAAAATTTATATTATTATAAAAAAATTCTCCTCGTACGACTCCTCTGCAATCGTTTACCACCAGCGATTTTTCCACACTAATACGACTTAGGCACTTTCAAGAAAAGAGCTTACTCCTTCCCAAAGGGCCGGCAACGCACCTGCACTTCCCCTGGTGTTTCACTTGTTCATGGGCGGCGGTAGTCACTTACCGTCAGGTGTTACCATCTACTATAAAAAGGACAAAATTTCAAAGGAATATACAGTATTAGCATCGTAAGAAATTCAATACATCTTTTGATTTTATTATAAGTGTCGTATCACTTTCTCATATACAAAACTTAAACTTTGAAAGTTGAGGTTTTGTATATAACGATGACAGATGCACGGAATTATATATATATATATATATATATATATATATATATATATATATATATATATATATATATATATATATATATATATATATATATATATATATATATATATATAGTTGAAATTAAATTAAAGAAGGTGTTTAAATTGAAAATACCTTTATAACGGGCAAACAGAATATTCCTCTAAACCAACCGTGGATCAAGATAGTATTTACAAACTGTTTCTTGCATATTTTTTCCGCCATCGATGTCATCATCAATACATTTAATATCAATGCAAACAGTATACCGACGAGAACCGATGTATAAAGAATCACTGAAAATAAACATAATTTGTAAATATTAACAGGTAGAGGTTAATATTTGTAATAGTTTTAAAATGTATGATACTCACATATTGAAGGAATAGTGTGACAAGGTATTAAATTGTCTATGTAGCAAAGCCCCATGCAAATGACGATCGTACACCCCGCATAAAACCATACTCTGTCCATTTTGAGCGAATCAGTCCAAAATGACATAAGCAGAAATATTATTAACACTAAAACAGGGAAAAATTGTTATTTTTAAATTTTATAAACAGTTTTTATTATGTATATCTAACAACAGCGGACAATAATGATCTTGCATCATGTTCTTGTTTAAATTATGCAGAAGCTATCTAAAAATTTCTGCTTTTGAATGGAATATAAAATCTAGCATCTTAATAAAAATATAATTCTACTAGCACTATCAACATTTCTAATTCTCCCGTTAACTACTCTTGCTGCTAATGCTTGTGTTAGGAGTAGTTTACCACAGTATTCAAATTCATTCATTATATCTCTTCACAAGTCCAATACTGAACATAAACCTCCTCCAAGACCACAAAAACGGTCCTGTACCACAAGTGGAGTGCCTGTGGTCTGTGGCGTGTGTACCGGCCTACGCTTCGTCTACAATATGAGGCTGCCACTCGAGAAGCTTTCTTCGAGCTATATGGCCAGCCCATTGCCACTTCAGCTTGCTAATCTATTGGGCTATGTCGGTTACATTGGTATTACTGCGGATATCCTTATGTTTCATATATCACGCAGAGAAACCCCAAGTATAGCCATAGGTCCGTAGGTCACTGATTAATAGCCGAGTGGTGAACCTGATCCCAGGACTTTCCAAGTTTGGAGTGTGACACTCCATTGTTAAGTTACTGAAAGCATAAAATTATGGACAAATATAGGATTTATTTCCGTTTATTTGTGGTGACGGCGTAAAAGAATTTCTTATCTCATTTAGTGCCACGGTTGCCGTAAGAATCGACCACGATATATTCCAGAAAGATTTTATAGCTTCCGATAACTGTCCAATTTAAGTTGGCTAACTTATTTTTTAATTTTTCAGACATATGGGAAGATACTGCGACGTCTTCAATCATCGCCAAGTACATGATAAATGTAGAAATAGGTTTAACTTCAAAAATCCATAATTTGTAAAGTGAAATTTAACTTGTTGCCGAACATAATAATGTAGACCTTTGTAACACGTTAAAGAAAATGACTTATTTGTAGTTTATTAAGAATTTTTGTTAATTGTGCTTAAACAGATTGGATAAATGTAATTTTTATACAGAGATAGTCAAGGTCAGATCTATATAGGATAATTTACAATGTCGCAACTACATTTTTTTCAGCCAAATTTATAAATCTTACAGTTTGTACATTCAAATCAATTGCATGATGTGATTTATTATAATGTCTATGTAAAATATCATTTCTAACTCACCAAACAGTGGCGTATAAAACACAATGTTGTATGACGAAGCTCGCCTTTGCAAAGTCATTTTAATCACTAGCCTGTCGCTTTGAGTTTCACTGTTATTGGAACTTGTATAAATTTTGCCCCACGAGGAAGCTGATACAACATACTGTTTAATATCCGTATCCCATTCGTTTTGTATCACCTCGTCTATGACTGTGAACTAAATTAAATAATTTTTATAGTTTAAGATGGGTAAACAACCACATAGTCCTGATGGTAAGTAAATGCTGTGCCTTATAAGAGCCGCCTCGGTTATGACGTGTTCTCGATTAAGAATAAAATACAGACCCGTTGTAACGCCTGAGAACTAAGATGGATTATCTCTTTTTCGGTAAAAAATGCTTCCTTCCTCGACATTCAACATACAAAACACAGCAGTACTAAGCTGCTATTTTACGCTGGTGTTTAATGAGACCGTAGTTACTCCCTCTTTGAGCCGACTCGGCAGTGTTACTACCATATTTTAGCTTCAGCATAGCTCTAGCTCTTCCGCGTATTACTTAAGTGCTATATTATTCCCTATTTATATTTCAACAGATGATATCAGAATATTTTTACTAGAATTACCTATATATAAAATATATTATAAATAATTCAATAATGTAGCAGTGACATAAGTAGATCGTATATATATATATATATATATATATATATATATATATATATATATATATATATATATATATATATATAATCGGAATCTCGGAAACGGCTCCAACGATTTTCATAAAATTTTGTGTGCAGGGAGTTTCGGGGGCAATAAATCGATCTAGCTAGGATTTATTTTTAGAAAATGTCTTTTTGTCCGTGTTTTTAGGCAATGAAAAACTGCTACAATATCGTTAGAATAAGAAGGTAAATTTTGACGAATTGTTAGTGATTATAAATAGCTTAATTGGTATAATGGTCAGTCACAGAATCGTAAAACCCCTGTTCGAGCCCAGACCGACAGACCGACTTTTTTTAACTTTTTTTTTCATGTTCCTTTCTTTTTTAGAAATTCTATTTTTTCGAGCCCTTTTTTTAGTATTTTTTTAAAACACGAAAATTTAAATTAAACTAACTGCACTCATGATTTTTTATTCAAATAACCAGTTCAGTTTTTCCTATTATGTCGCTAAGATTAAAAAATATTATTCGTATTTCATCAGTATGTAATTTGTATCTAAATATAAATTTTAAAACACACGAATTAAAAAAAACCGAGCGAAAAATACCGAGCAAAGCTCGGTCAACCGGGTACTGCATAATTATTCCATTAACAATTTTTTCGCCTTACTTAAATTATGATTGACAGCGATATTATGGAATAAACACTTACGGTATTCATTTGATCTTTCTTTGGAACTGAGAGAAATATTTTTTCATGCGTTTCCCACGGTTGAATCACTATAGAGCATTGGTACTCGTCACGAGGCCATCTAAAAATATGAAATTTTAGGTAATTGTATGCTAAATATTTTTGCTATGAAATATAATTTATAATGATTTTATATAAGGATTTTTCTATAGGTTCTATGCTGCGAAAAGGATTGTAAATTATTTATAAGTTAGCTTAAAATAAACGACTTCGAATTTTTCAACATTCTTTCTATTAGGCTATTTAGTTATAAAAAATTCGAAAGAAACAATACATACGTAAATACACTACAAACTCTAAATGCTGTTACCTAGGAGATAGGCAGAAACGACGGAGTTCCATTTGGCATGATTCTGATTCACCACTCTCTCTTTCATCACATACATAAGTCTACGTATACATGCTCTTAAGGATAGTATTTCAGTCATCTTCAAAATATCGGCACTTTAGTCGACATACTTCCGTCTAAGGCATTCCTTACCGAGTCTACCACTCACTTCTGCATTTTAAAGAACTGCATTCTAAAGGAACCTTCGCATTAAAAGCGTATGTTATGCTCAAACTTTTGGTATGGTTCTGGTGTCGGTTGTTGAGCAAGGCAAATACGGACATCAACTCAGATTTTTTTAATGTTTTTTAAACAGGATTTTTTTTCATGACGGTCAATCGCAACGTAGGCTAGTCATCTGCACCTGACAGTTTTGTAGTCTACCAGTGTGCGCACAAGGTCACTCTCTACTCCTACTCTTATTTGGGACGGCAAACCGACATGACCGGATCGAGAGAGCAGATGCTGTGAGCGATATTAACGGCCGGAACCAACTAGTTTTTATGAGGATCCAGACAATGTCATATTTTGTAGAGAGAGTGAGTATACATCGTTCATTGATCCCATAAGAAAAATGATATCCAATATTGACATCGAAACAGAAGCTCTTGTAACTAAAATTTTGTTTAAAGACTCAAGTCTCTACCAGAGTACTAGGTGTAGATTATATAAAAAACGGTACAAAAATAAGAATTAAGAGAAAACGACGAAACAAGTGCTTCGATGTCGATATAAACCTCAAGTTATTTTGATCGCTTAGGCGCCTTATGAACTTGAGTGGCTGTCGTCATCAACTGTCCGCTAGGTTGAGCTACCGTCAAAATCTCCCAAGGGCTTCGCAATGTGACGCATCAGCATATTGTGAAGTAAAAGTAAAAGAACATAAAATGAAGATTCACTGGACATTGGCAGAATTATTGTGACATTATCACAATACCAAGGGCCATATAGTTAAACTAAGAAAGAAAGAACTTTCTGAGTGCAGGCCAGTACTGAGAACTTCTTGACATTAAAACCCAATAACTGATTTTGGCTTTTCGCTTACGACCACTATACCAACGAGACATCCAAAGCTCGCGAAAACCTAATTAGCTGTTATGGATATTACCTTCTACCGGCTTTACTAGAAAATGTCTGAATTTTAATAACTTTCCACTAACCCTGTCATAAGCATATTAGAATACTAATGTTTTGTTGCAAAAGTTATTAAAATGTTACCTTTACGAAAGGATAAAATAGTTAATTATTGTAAGACCGTCATTTGAAAATTAGTTGTATCATACCTATTTAAAGTATCAGTGTAGTCAAAGCACCACGTATTTATTGTTGTTTGAAAATGGAAAATGGCTTCACCACTATACACCATCCAGATGAGGTCTGGGTTTTTTGTGTCCAGCATACCCAACTCATTAGAACTAAAACATAATATAATTTTTCATAAAATCAACATTGACATCAACAAATATAAAAACTAAATTCGCTGTCTAAGATTAAATCGGTCGTGAATCTCACGGAATACATGCTTCTTTTTATATAACTGTAGTGACAAATTAACTTACAGTCCAATCTCAGATGGTAAGTGGTTAAATCAGCCCATGGACATCTGCAAAGAACTTTAAACAGAAGGCTGTGTGTTGTCTCTGAGTACAAAAGTGGAATGCCTCACAGCCTATAAATTAATGGTGGTTAATATAGCGCATAGCGCCGTATTATAGCGCGCTATCTCTCCATAACGCATAGCGCATGCTAAGCAAGTAATCGCCACGGCGCTATGGCGCTATGGCGCTATGACACTTTGGCGTTATTCATATCAAGTGGCAATTAGTTCTAGCATCAGTGCTGTTGGGAGTAGAGGTGTGACGCAAATTTTATCTAGCAGCACGCTATTCATCGCGCGCGAACTAATTTAGTGTTAGACGTTGTTTAGTTATTGTATACTGTATATTTATAAGTGATCGAAGGACACAGTTGTCTGCTACAAAAGAATCCTAACTAATGTTTTTAAATGTAAATAAAATATACATACAAAAGTGTATGCAATAGTGTCTGTAAATAGTTGATTTTTGTATATACAATCAATAAACTTTTAAATACATCTTTAATTGATTTATAATTTATATTTAGGTTAAAATAACGTTTACATCAATTATAATAAAAATGAATTATTTTATTTTGTTTTAAAAAGTACATGCTTTAAAAATATTTTTAGGATTATAGAAAGTTGTAATCCTGAAAAGTATGAAAGAGCGTTCACTGTTTTCTCTTTACCAATTTATTTTAATCTAAAATGCGACTTATTACGAAATAATATTCCTATATACTAGCACAGCCCCTGCTTGCTGTATGGCTGCCAAACTTGGGTATTCACAAACAAAATTAAACAAAAAATTAAATGCAGTCAAACAGCAATGGAAAGAAGCATGTTGGGAATTAGAAGAATACATAAAATTAAGAACCAAGTCATTCGTCAAAAAACCAAACTTACAGATGCCCTCAAGCACGCACTCTTATTAAAGTGGAGATGGGCCGGGCACATCTCACAATACTCAGACAGAAGATGGACCATTGAGGCCACACTATGGAAAGGACCAAAGGGGAAAAGGAATGTTGGTCGACAATTAAGACGGTGGGCTGATGACATAACATACGTTGCAGGAAACGACTGGATGAAGTTAGGCAAGGACAGGGAGTCATGGAAAAGGATGGAGGAGGCCTTTACCCAAACAGGGGTCCATATCTCAAACAATACTAACATTTATTATTAGTATTTCATTCATAAATTTAAACTATAACTTACTAACAAATACAGAAATGTAAAAAGAAAGTGAAGATATGGAATAAATGGCTTTATTATTATTATATTATTATTATACTAGCACAGCAGTAAGCACGCAGTCTATCCAATGAACTACACGTAATTTACCGTGCTCCGAGATATAAGCTGAGAACAAATTATCGGACGCGTCCATCAGCCGCGGCTGACAGTCGCGGCTTAGCGGTGTGCACGGTAGCTGAGACGGCGTCCTCGGACGCCTCGCTTCGGTCATTCCAGAAAGGTTTTGTCAATCGAGAAACATGAGAAACAGCTGCTTTATGTCGTCCTCCAAAAAATAGGGGACCCAAACACTCCTTGTCCATGATATTAATGTAAAACGACTCGAGTATGATGAATTTCATACATTGTATCCAGACTTACAAAAAGATGATAAACGTTAAAAAATGTACTTACGAATGTACTAACATGTACTTATAAATATAGGCACTCGTGGCCATGAACACATTCAATAATTTTTTTTTTTCATTACACATCATGTCGCGAGCGCAGTTGGTTCGCTTGTGACACTCGAAACGTCCGCGGACGCGTCCCGTGCCCCGTTCACACTGTCCGCGGACGCACCAAACATCCAGCCGGCCAGATTCTGTTCGGACGTCCGAAAGCTCAAGAGCGACGCAAGGTCATGTCCGCGTCTATAGTTGATAGTTTACACAGTGTAGTATAAAATGTACTGGCTAGATCTCAATAAGCCGCGGCTATCAGCCGCGTCCGTCAGCCGCGTCCGATAATTTGTTCTCAGCTATAGCGTGCTGCTAAACTTAATGCGCTTGCCGGCCTCCTACACGCTTTCTTATAAATAGCGCGCTATAACGTAGCGTATTTAATAGCGAACTAGACATTTATAGTTTATAGTCAGTAGCGTGCTATTGATTTATAGTCGTTTTGAACAACTTTACTATAAATATACTGGCTTTCTTATATACCTTTAGACCGGAGCACGGAGGTGCAAGCGCTACTTTTTTTCGGCAAAAATAAGTCAGATACCACTACTACTACTACTACTACTACTAGGTATCGAACACTAGTAACTTGTGTTCGATACCTGCACCGCTAGAATAATCTTTTACTACTTTAGGAGCAAATTTGACGTGTTTTACCATCATTTAACGTGTTCGCTCGTGACGAGAAGCATCATAAGAAAACATGCATATTAAAATATTTTACAGAATTTAAAAAAAAATTAAGTTCATTGATATAGGATTATTCTAAATTTGGTCACCATATTTTTTCCACGAACCTGCAATATTTCTGGACTACGCTCGGATTTCTCCCAAAATGAAATTACGACAGCGAATACAGGGCAAAAAGCTACTGAAAAAATACGACCCAATAAATAAAGTGAACATTACTTAAAAACGAAGAACGTCGGCCTCCAAATTTGTCCCTGACGAAATGTTAGACTCGTAGTTCCATTAAATTTGCTCGGATTCCAAGCCATACTGTCATCCGTCCAACTCTGTAATAAAAACAGCTCTGTTATTTTTTATGATAATGGACCTTAATCTTATAATTCTGCCTTACGAAAAAAACTTCATTAGGTTAAACTGTAAAACAAGCTCATTAAAATAAAAGTAAAGATATATTTAACTAATAAAAATATAAGAATATTTTTATAACTTTATATTAATAGACAAAATATTTTTAAAATGAACAACAATATTAAATATCTGAAAAGCGGTTGACCGGTAGGCTAACCCTGGAACATTCCGCTTTTTTTGGGCTTGAAACGCTCGAAAATTCCAAAGTTGTATCGAGAAAACCATTATTTAGAAATTTTTATTTATTTGGCGTCATTCAACGTAGTTTTTTAAGTACAAAAACGTTTCTCTAATGTCTGGAGCTGATGAGTCAAATATTTTCAAGTTATATAGAAAAAAAATTGAAAATAATTTCTGGTTCTTTTTGGTTTTTATTTTTGGAATATCTATAATTGGCTCGACTAATTAACCTCGAAATCTAATCAGGTTGCCATATCGCTCATCTCGATCAGTTTATTCGTTCCAAAAATATGATACGACAAAATTTCGTTTACACATACACACACACACACACACACACACACACACACACACACTCGCGCGGCTGGACGTCCAACCGGAAATGGTCGAAACAGCTGCCTAGAACCCCAGAACGTAGAGATCTGAAGAAAATATGCATTCTTATCATTGAACCGAAATCTATAAATTCCTACTTTGAAAATTATAATTTTTAAAGCGGGAAGCTAAAAAATTGTTTCTTAGTGATTACTGTGGCACTCAGTAAATGTATGACAAGTTATGACAGGATTCTCGGTAATATTACTGATTTGCCTTTCCTACTTTTATAGAGTAACGGTATAAAACATCCCACCTGATGGTAAATTTGCTTTAATTCAAAGCGCATGTAAAAAACACTCTTATGAAAAAAGTATATTATTGGATGAAGATGCAATGCGTGGACTTATTAAGTTTACTTAGATAATTTCTTACGTATATATTTTACAAACATTTATATTTTTAAATTGTAACTGTTGGGAGAAAAATAATCTACTTGTAAATTTCTTCCTGCTGCTTTTCGCAAAGTCGCCCTGCAGTAGAGACTCGTCCAAGCGATTGCGTAGAATTTGACTTTGAAAATGTGCCTTGAAAATCCAATTTTGAAAAAAATGTTTGGTTTTGCCTTTAAGTTTGACTGCTCAATTGAACCCTCCTTTTAAGTTCCAACGTCTAAACGATCCAGGAGAAATCGGCGCATGAGTATCAAAAACTATTCCACCTCAATTGTTTTCGCGATTCTTTTCAAATTCACTCTTCAATGTGATGATATAAATGCATATTGCCGTGGGGTAAGTCGGTGCCATATTATTTAAACCAATTTTTATTTTTATAGCAAGTAATTGTTATTTTTAAACGGGAAATTTGTTTGATAATCTTTGATCAAATAGTTATAAAAATGATCCGATGACTTTTTACGATAAAGTAAATATTTTCAGAGCTACGAATATTTAAGTGTTTGAAAAATCTTAAATTCAGATAATTTTGCGTTATTAAAATATATAAAGGAAAAGAATAAAATATTTCTTTTATATTCTTTGATGATAAATAAATAAAGAAAGTCTTATGACTTTACGATAAAGTTAATATTTTCGGACTTATGAATTACTAAAGGTTTGAAAATTGATGAATTTGGATAGTTTTGACTCGTTAAAAATATATTAAAAGGAGAACAAAATACAAAACATATTTTTTATATTCTTTTGACAATAGGTAATATTATTAAAAATTCATAACTATGAAAATATTAACTTTATCGTAAAAAGTCAAAGGACCTTTTTAATTCGTATTTTAATTCGTATCATCAAAAAGTACATGTCTCATTTGCAAATAACAATTCCTTGCAATTGAAAAAAAAATCCATATCAACAATATGGCACCGAGTTGCCCCGTGGCAACAGGCATTTATATCATCAGTAGAACAATTTGAAGAGAATCGCATAAAATATGAGGTGTAATAGTTCTCGATACTCTACGCCGATTCCTCCTGGACTATCTCACTTCTACTTCACAGGCACAAGCTTCCTCTCATTTTTTAATGTTACAAAGAAGTCAATCCACATCGCTGTTCTAGTGCGTATTAGGTAACTTATAATGTCCCCAAAATATTTTTTTGTAGAAAACATTGTTTGAGTAATAAAAAGCTTAAAACACTGTATTTAATTTAATCAATTGGTATCAAAAAAAATCACCCTGCTGCCGCGTGGCTCAACAGTGGTAGAGCCACGCGGCAGCTTTGCTGTTGCACGTATGGGCCGGCTCAAACCGGGGTGGTACCACGACCTAACAGAATACCGGCGTGAAGTGGAAGCTCTGCTTCCGCGTTTCGTCTGGTGAGTGCAGGTGGCCGGAGGCCCAAATCCCCCCCCCCCCATCAACATGGTAGCGGAACTAAATAATGATAGACTACCCCAAGAGGGTACCAGCACCCCTGGAGAATCCCTCGCTGAGCATCCACGACCATGTTTCTCCACTTCTGAGCGTGGGTGCTCAGGCTGCTCCGCGTATTCTGGGGGGGGGGGGGGGGGGGGCAAAATTCCGCTCAAGACTACAACTGCTCGGGGCAAACGGAGCAACAAAACCAAGGCGACCCCTGCCACGCTGTCCGTGAATTTCTGCAATATCAGGGGACTTCACTCTAACCTAAACGCCGTCCACTACCATCTCGAGACGGCGAGGCCGGCTCTGCTCTTTCTGACCGAGACGCAGGTGTCCTCTCCGGCTGATGTCTCGTATCTCTCCTACCCGGGGTACAAATTGGAACACTCCTTTGTGCCTCGGGCTGGAGTTTGCGTTTACGTCAGAGAGGACATCTATTCTCGACGCCTCGGCAGACTTGAAGGTTCGGACCTGTCCATCCTTTGGCTACGCGTAGACAGCGACGACCATCCGCGCGTCTACGGTGCCTCTATAGGTCCCATAGCGGTAATGCCGAAACAGACCGACTCTTCGACCACGTCCAAATGGCTGCAGATTCGTTGCTACAGCAGATCCCCTCCGCATCCGCAGAGATCGTGATCCTCGGCGACTTTAACGCCCATCACGCCGAATGGCTTGGTTCACGTTTAACCGATCATGCGGGGAGATCTGTTCATGATTTTGCCTTGGCATATGGTCTGACACAACTGGTTACTTCGCCTACGCAGATTCCAGATGTGGAGGATCATGCACCTTCCCTGTTGGACCTTCTGCTGACCTCTCACCCGGACGGATATCAGATTTCCGTCGACGCCCCTTTAGGCTCCTCGGACCATCGTCTGGTCCGGAGTGTTGTGCCACTCACGCTGAAATCGCGGTTGCATTCTGCAGACTGCCGCCGTGTTTGGCACTATAGGTCAGCCGATTGGGATGGGATGCGGTCTTTCTTTGCATCCTACCCTTGGGGGCGGGTTTGCTTCTCGCCGGATGATCCCAACGTTGTTGCGGATTCTGTTACTGATGTGGTACTTCAGGGTATGGAACTTTTTATTCCTTCCTCTGTGGTGCCCATTGGAGGCAAATCTCAGCCTTGGTTTGGTCGCTCCTGTAAAATAGCATCATGCTATAAGCAGGAGTGCTACCAAGCCTGGGTTGATGCATCAGCGTCCCGGGATGTAAACACCAGCGCTCTAAAAAAGAAGTATAATTCCGCCTCTAGGTCCTTCAAAAGAGTCATTGCCAAGGCAAAGTCAGAGCACATAGGCAGAATTGGCGAGAAACTAGTTCGCCTTCCTTCTGGAACCCGTGCATTCTGGTCTCTCGCCAAGGCTGTCCAGGGGAATTTCTGTCAGCCATCTCTTCCATCTCTGCACAGGGAGGACGACTCACTGGCCCATACTGCAAAGGAGAAAGCCGATCTTCTGGGCTCTTTCTTTGCGTCTAACTCGACTCTCGATGACGGGGGGAGTACGCCGCCGACCATCCCGCGGTGTGAGTGCTCCATGGCGGAAGTGCAGTTCACACAGCGCTCGGTTCGCAAAGCACTCCTCTCCCTGGACATCCACAAGTCAAGTGGGCCTGACGGAATCCCCCCAATTGTGCTGAGGACGTGTGCTCCAGAGTTGGCACCGGTTTTAACGCGTCTTTTCCGGTACTCCTACTCCCTAGGCGTAGTCCCAAAATCATGGAAGACGGCTTTCGTCCACCCGATCCCTAAAAAAGGCGACCGCTCAGACCCGTCCAACTACCGGCCAATCGCCATCACCTCCTTGTTCTCCAAAACAATGGAGTCCATTGTAAACTGCCAGCTCATGAGGTACCTTGAGGATCACCAGCTGATTAGTGACCGCCAATACGGTTTTCGCCGTGGTCGGTCAGCTGGTGATCTTCTGGTCTACCTCACTCACAGATGGGCGGAGGCAGTAGAGTTCAAGGGGGAGGCATTGGCCGTTAGTTTGGACATTGCGAAGGCCTTCGATCGGGTTTGGCACAAAGCGCTTCTTTCGAAGCTCCCCTCCTATGGGCTTCCCGAGAAATTGTGCGATTGGATCACCAGCTTTCTTGCAGATCGGAGCATGAAGGTCGTTGTAGACGGTGCAAGCTCCGATTGCAAGCCTATTAATGCTGGTGTTCCACAGGGCTGCGTGCTATCGCCAACGCTGTTTCTTCTGCATATCAATGATATGTTGCATACCCGTAACATTCATTGCTATGCGGATGACAGCACTGGTGATGCTTTTTACACCGGCCGAGCCAATATTTCTCGGGAAAACGTCTCCGAGTGCCGGGACAAACTTGTGTCTGAAGTCGAGTCTTTGCTGAACAAAGTCTCGGATTGTTTAACCCCCAGAAGACACAAGTTTGCGCGTTAACCGCTAAAAAGAACCCCTTTGTCGTATCCCCTCAGTTTCAAGGCATTCCCCTTGTTGCCTCAGCCAGTATCGGAATCCTCGGCGTTGACATATCGAGTGACGTGCAGTTTCGTGGTCACTTGGAAGGGAAGGCCAAATTGGCCTCTAAAAAGCTTGGCGTGCTCAGCAGAGCGGGACAGTATTTCATGCCGGCACACCGCCTGCAACTTTACAAGGCGCAGGTTCGGCCGCACATAGAATACTGTTCCCATCTCTGGGCTGGGGCTCCCCAGTACCAGCTCCTTCCACTTGATCACATCCAGCGCAGAGCGGCTCGAATCGTCGACGACCGAGTGCTTTCCGATCGGCTCGATTCACTGGCGCTGCGAAGAGATGTTGCATCTCTTTGCGTATTTTATCGCATCTATCACGGGGAGTGCTCTGAGGAATTGTTCGGATTAATCCCAGCCGCCAAATTTCGTGAACGCACTACACGGCAAACGTCCCGATACCATCCACACCATTTGGATGCTTGGCGGTCCACCACTGTACGATTCACAAGGAGTTTTCTTCCACGTACAACCTCTCTGTGGAATAGTTTACCACCGGCGATTTTTCCGGACCGATACGACCTGGGGACCTTCAAGAAAAGAGCTTACTCCTTTCTAAAGGGCCGGCAACGCACCCGCAATTCTCCTGGTGTTGCGGTTGATCATGGGCGGCGGTATTCACTTAACATCAGGTGAGCCGCATGCTCGTTTGCCCCCTCTTCTATAAAAAAAAAAATACCCGTGACGGAGATAAACTGGGCATTGAAGTTTAATTTCTAAACTACACCGACTTCTTAATATTAAATAAGTTCAAAATGCTCACGGTAGGCTAAATTCAAAAGTATTTAAAAATGAAATTTCAAATAATTTGACGATTTAAAAATTATCACCAATAAATTAATTTAGAAAACTCCGGAACACATTACTTAATAAATGTACCTGATCCACATCAAGAGATGATCAATAATTCATACTGCAAGTAAGGAATTCATAAACAATACCGTGTAAACAGCTAATCCTGTGGTAAGTTTAGAATCGAAGGCGTTATACAATATGCTTGTGACTTTAACACCTAGCTTTACATTGACTGCCTGAGCTGGTGCTAATTGTGGCATTCTTCCCATTAATAATGTCTTCTTCAAAATGTCGGAATTCGATAATGAGTGTTCCACTACTTCGGATTCAGAAGTCGAAACTAAAACCAAAAAGGATTGAGTAAAATTTATATAAAAATAATGTCATTTCAATAATCAGCACGTCAGGATGTTTCGCCTTTCAGTATATATGGATTTAAAATTTCCTACCTTTTTAATTAATAACACAAATTTGATAAATCCGAACAAATACACAAATGTTCTTATTTGAAGATAAATTTTGTCGTCATCTTCATCATCAAGCTTTTCATCAACCTTTATCAAGTAAAGAAAATTTGTTAGAATTGTCTCGCTTGGTTCTCTTTTTTCTTTTTTCGCATATTTTTTATTGCAGTACCAGACTGTGGTAGCAGTGTCGATGAGTTTGGGCTCCACGGACTTTCATGCAAGAAAAGTGCAGGTAGGTTTTTCCGTCGCGGTTCTTTAAACGAAGTCATCCGAAGGGCTCTTGTCTCCATAAATATCCCCTCGGTTTTAGAGCCCTGCGGGATATTTAGAGACGATGGCAAGAGACCCGACGAGTCCCTTGAAAGAGAGGTAAAGCCCTAGTGTAGGATGCTACTTGTGTTGACACCTTGGCAGCCTCTCATCTCAAGGGTACCTCTTTTAGAGCCAAAGTGGCATCAGAGGCAGCCGAATTTAGTAAATGGCGCAAACATGAGATTTTGAGGAATGACTACATATTTGTGCCATTTGCTGTAGAGACTATCAGTCCGTGGGGTCCAAGTGCAGTGAAGTTCCTAAAGGAACTGTATTCACGGCTGGTCGTCACTGCTGGTGATAAGAGGGCTGGTTCTTTCCTCGGTCAGAGCCTTAGTATTCATTCAGCGAGGAAACGCAGTCAGCGTTCTTGGCACTATACCACGGGGAGCAGGACTTTTTGACAATTTAAATTTTTAGTATTAGTTTTTCTATATTATAGTTTCTTTTTTTTATATTGTGTATAATTAATATTAATTGTACATATTGTAATTTTAATTATTATTTTTATTTTTGTAAGACAAATAATATAGTAAATTTGAGGTAAATTAAAAAAGTCAATTACCATCGGTTCCATTATCTCCTGGCGTTGGACAGTCATATAAAAATTTGGCTTCAACGCCATT
The DNA here is from genome assembly GCA_036936625.1 of Parnassius smintheus behrii. Lineage (NCBI taxonomy): Eukaryota > Metazoa > Arthropoda > Insecta > Lepidoptera > Papilionidae > Parnassius > Parnassius smintheus. Next base: position 28,628,013 of record JAUPFT010000022.1, read on the forward strand.
CCATGCGGCAAAACTAAAATATTTAATTGGAAGCGGATTTACGTCATAGTAACTTAGCAGAGGTAGAGCTTCATCCTCCTTTCCAAATTCAATCAAGCCATCTGTAAAAAGAATAAAAAATAACCAAATTATTATTGTAGCATGTCGGGCATATTTGTAGAGGGTAGACGGGTTCAAAGTCACAATGCACAAAAGATGTGTCTCCATGCTGAGTCGCATGCGGGCTAGCACCAACATCATATAGAGTATGGATTTTATTATTGGATTTTATTATTACTGGGTTATTTAAATAGTATTCTTGTCTGGCCGGCTTTACAAATATATACATAATATATAAATACTCACGCCTGTCACCCAGAGGGGTAGGCAGAGACTACAGACTTCCATTTAGCACGATTCTGATATACCTCTCTCGCCTCTTCCACATCCATATACCTACGTATACATGCTCCTCGCTTAAAGGTACTCTTAATTTGGCCCATTTATAATATATCGCCAATTTGGTCGACAAACTTTCGCCTAGGACGTCCCTTTCCGACTCTTCCATTCACTTCTGCAACATATATTGGCTTTGTCAGTCTTTCCTCATACATTTTTTCTACATGACCATACCACCAAAGCATCCCTTTCTTAATCCTGGTCATCGCATGATCTTGCAAACCACAATCTTCTTTTGCCACAGTTTCTCACCCTGCCACTTAGGTCCAACCCTAACATATTCCTTAGCAACCGCATTTCTACTGCATTTATTTTACTCTCGTGCTTCTTCTGCCACACCCAACTTTCACTACCATACGTTAAAGTAAGGACTAATACAGCATTGTGAATTGCCATACGTGCCTTTTTGATACATTCTGACTTTTCACAATAGAGTGTAGAGCCCCATTTACTTTATTTTCTGCATTCACTCATCGTTCAATATCCTTATCATATCGCCCATCCCTGCTGAATACACACCCCAAATATATAAATTCATCTACTTGCTCGATCATCTCCCCTTTTATTCTTATTTCACATATCGTTTTACTTTCTTCTCTTTCAAAAACCATAACTTTCGTCTTACTTGTGTTCACTTTCATTCCCCTTTCTTTTAATGACCTGTTCATTAATTTAACCATTATTTGCAACTTGCCCATCGATGAAGCAAGTATAACTTCATCATCAGCGTACAAAAGGTATTTGATGTTTAACTCACCCATTCTTAACCCTTATTCTTCAACATTCAAATTTTCAAAACAACTGTTCATATATAGGCTGAACAGCCACGGGGAAGCTACACAGCCCTGTCTGTCACCTTTATGGATGCCAAACCAGTCCGAGAAGGCCCCGTTGATCCTAACACTAGCACTCGAGTCCCTATACAGAGACTTTAATAAAATTAAGAAAGGACTTGATCTGTACACCCCATTAACTTTCTAAATCCCGCTTGCACATCCCAAATTTTTCCATCAGTTTCTTTCATAACTCTTTCAATTAGTACCTAAGCATACAGTTTTCCCACAATGCTAAGAAGGCTGATGCCTCGGTATTTTTTACAGTCCTGCTGTGACCCTTTTCCATTATATATTGGGACTATCACGGCTTTGCACCATTCTCCCGGTACCCGCTTTAGTTCCCAACATAAATTAAACAAGGTGTACAGCAGGCCTACCACCACTTCCTCTCCAGCCCTAAGCATAACGAGTGAAACTCTATCATATCCGGTTGCCTTACCTACTTTCATGCTTTTCATTGCTTTCAAATAATACTTAATATTGTTGTTATTACTTAAATTATGCGAGGCCTTATGTCAATAAATGGATAAGCAAAGGAGAATGACCAAAAGTGGTACCAAAAAGTCTCGCACATCAAGACTAAATTTTAATAGTAATTAGTGTCCTAATTTTTTATGGCATTACGCGGACGGGGATTTTGTTTTTGAACAGGGAATTTTTTTTTGAGTTTAAAAGTATGCATATTAATATTGTATTATTTTTTATGTTTATTTAACTGGTTTTACGGCTCCGGAGTCCAGCCCTTCTGAGCATATTATATCTTTCGGAATCTTCATTTTTATATATTTTTTCTTCACAATATGCTGATGCGTCACATTGCGAAGTTCTTAGGAGATTTTGACGACAGCTCAACCGCTTTATGCTCCATTTAAAATAATATCCACACGGTTTTAAAAAATATATAAAATTGAAGATTCCGAAAGGCTAGAATCCAGAACCGTAAAACCAGTTAAATAAAAAATCTTATAAACGACGTTTAAACTTTAAAACGACTTTAAACTTTAAAGTGCATCTGACCTTTGTGCTGACCACGCCATATCTTTGTTTTAACAAATACAACTGTCTGTGTTTTGAGAGTTGAGATTAGTTAGTTATTGAATTGTGTGTTGAGAAGTAGAACTTGTTAGTATTTTGTGAACTTTTTTTCTGTATATTTAAATGTGCAAATATGTCGAGTCGTGGAGTCGACCGATTGACACCGTCAGTCACCCGGCATAACAAACGATGTATCAATTGTTCATTTTTGATACCTACCCAGAAACCTACCTATACATTCATTGGAACAAGCATCTACTTCAATGATTAATTTGTTACAGTCGTGGATAACTCCTACTCAGGTAAGCAGATCTTATTTTACTCTTTGAATATATACCTAAGAATGTCAGATCTCTACCATCGTACCGTCTTACAAAACATTTTTATAGAATGAAAGAAATATTTATTTTAGACAGCACAGGCAATAACAAATGATTAACAAAAAACGAACCTGTTTGAGGCCAAAAAGGCTTTACTCTTGATTGCATATTTAAATGTTACTTCTGTGAATATGTTACAGAAGACAGATAATGTCAAAAAGGTTAAAAACACACTTTTTAATTCATGGTTTTTATTGCAGTTGTCTTCAGAATGTGTGCTTTGTACAGAGTGTTTGACACTGCTTCAAGATCAAGCAAACACAATTAGTGAAGGATTGCCTGCTTTTAGTCATAGAAGTTTATGTTTTATGTGTTGCAATTCTATTCTACGTGCAACTAGAACATATCCTGTAAGACAAGATCGACAAGAGAGAAACATTTTAGTTAGACATGTTCCGCTGCATCTGGTAAATATTTTTATTTATGTTGCTGTATAAAAAAAAGATCAACTTCTTATTAATGTTCTTATTTTCTCCAGTCTTCTACAGTTTTTAGTTATAATACTGTAATTAGATGTGTTTATAATATTGAGTCCCAATAAGTGAAGGTTTCACAAATAAATATTGTTGTGGGTATTAGATAATATTATGTATTTTAACACAATTATTTCCTGATCATAATCATACGTGGAGAGCCATCCTGCAACTAAATTAGTAGTATATTAACTATATTAGTAGTATATTTGTAGCATGAATGGGTTGGCTCGACTGGGTAAGGACCATGCTCTCACAGAATACCATCGTGAAATAGCAGCTTATTGCTGCTGTGTTTCGTATAGTGGGTGTAAAGAACCAGAGATCCTTTTTACTGGGAACAAGGCATTCCATCATAGTTCTCAGGGGTGACAATGCATCTGCATTTTGATTTGTATTCGAGAATAGATGTAGATGTCTATGGGCCACAGCAAATACTAATTACCATCAGGTGGACTTTATCCTCGTTTGTCACCCTATCTTATAAAAAAATGTATCCCTAACATTTACATCACATTACAATACACACTTTTATCTTGTTAAGTTTATATCCCATTGTGAAATGTTACATATTACGTGTTTAATTGTGTTATTTTTAGATCTCAAGATTGGAAAGAGTATGTGCTGCTTGCTGGAGATCAGTTACAAGAGAATTGCAATGTCGTGATCAGCAAGACTCCAATCGCCCTGGTCTGTCAAAAGCTGTTTTGCCTGATGTTGGATCAAGTAGCGATCTCAATATTCCTAAGCTGCCCCCTCTTCCACAACAAAACCTACACACTACTCATATTAGATCAAATCCAACAATTAGGTCTTCAGTGTATAAGCGTGCGGCTAGCACATCCAATCACTGTATATTTGTTAATTGTTTTGGAAACGGAACGTTTACTAGTACCCTTATCTATAAAAGATCTGTTATTACTTAATAATAAATTCTATGTGCCACCAGCAGCATGAATCTGTCGTCACCACCTGGATCGTAGCCGTTGGAGCGAATTAACTTCCCAGCTAAAAGATTTTACTGGTAGTCAATTCGACTCAATTATGAGAATAATGCAGCGAGCTGCCTATTACCATATAGATTTCTCAAATATTTTAATTGTGCCTACATATTTGTGTCACTTTTAGTTAGGCATGAACTCGGATGAGTTTTATGATTTGTTAAACTGTATCCCAAGTCTAGCAGGACAAGTACCAAATGCCACGGTTGCTTTAAGCATTTACTTAGTAAAGCTTAGAACTGGTGATAGTAATGAAAGGTTAGCAACTCTCTTTAATAAATCTCGTGTCACCTTAGAACGCTTAATGAATAAGGCCAGAACATGTTTAATTAATGAGTTTGTTCCATTGTATTTAGGATTTAATCATACAAATGTTGAAGATGTTGCTTCTAGAAATAGAATAATACCAGAAGGATTATTTGGTAATCCTGATTTGCCACCTAATTCTAAACCAGCAATAGCAGTAGTCATATGTGATGCTACTTATGTATTTATCCAAAGTAGTTCTAATTACTTATTTCAAAAACAAACATACAGTTTGCAAAAACTGGATAATTTGGTCAAAACATTTATGATAGTGTGTTCTGATGGTCATATTGTGGATTGTCTCGGACCATACAAGGCGACATTTAATGATGCTGCAATTACAAGTTTAAACTTACGTAATGAGGAAGCTTCTTTAAGATAATTTTTCCGAAGAGGTGACATTTTCATACTTGATAGAGGATTTAAGGACGTAATTAATGAACTCCAGGGCTTTGTAACACATATGCCAGAGTCTCTACTTGAGATTGAATATCAATTAACAACCCAGCAGGCAAATCAGTCTCATTTTGTTACTATGTGCCGCTGGGTTGTAGAAGTAGTTAATGGTAGGTTGAAAAGGGATTTTAGACTCTTTCGTCATGTTTTTAACAATAGAACGGTTTTGCACCTAAAGGATGATTTTAGAATCTCATGTGCCCCAATTAATAAGTTTCATGTTGTTATAGAAGACCCACCAAAAGCCATGGAATATGTAAAAATTGCTAAGGATAGGCTTTCACTAGAGAACCATTAGGCAACTTATGTTGAACAGGCAAATCTCAGTACAAGGAGTGTGAATTTTCAGTTGATTGACAGTAATAATCCACATTTAGATGGATTTCCACAATTGACAATAACTGATTTAAAACAGTTGGCTCTTGGGACTTACCAACTCAAACAGGTTAGATCTTATTATGGGGAACACATCCGTCGGACTGGTATTTATTCAGTTGAGGTGAATAATACTATCGATGACGATATACCTTTGATATTGGGGCTTAATAATTACCTCTTAAGAGATAGGATTAAATCTAGACATGTCAATAGTCGTACTTATCACACATATTTATTGATTAGCAGAGATGATGCTGTGGCCAACACTTTAGAAACCATAGTAGGTTATTGCTGCAGCTGCCTTGTCGGTAAGCGAACAGTAGGCTGCTGTGCTCATATAATGATGATGGTGTGGTATTTAAGCTGGGGACGGTATTATGACGTAACTGCGCCGGGAACTGCTTTAGATAATTTTTTTTCAGGAGTATGATGAATGATTAAAGTAAATATATTTTAAATGAATTTTTTTGACTTTAAATCGCTATTAAAAAACCTAAATGGACTTGTTTGTTTTATTTTTTCTATCACTTACCTAATCGATTCACAACAACATGAGCTTGAGCAATAGTGTCTGTCATGAATAGTATCGTATCTTAGATTAAAGGGTTAAAGACGTTCTAGACTCAACGAGCTTTTTTCGGTCTGGATGGTCACACTTACGATAATGTATTATTGATATTGGTGTGGTAGTGTGATCGCGGTGGCGTCCAATTATATACATATTACCTTTAGATTCGTTACCCACTCACAGTATTGGCAAAATATGTATAAAGGTCGGGCAAATATCCGAGTTTCAGTCACGCATCCGATGGCGCGGTTATGTAATAATAATAATATTCCGTAACTATCACACAACGCCATCTAGTCCCAAGCTAAGCAGAGCTTGTGTTATGGGTACTAGACAACTGATAAACATACTTATACATATTTCTAAATACATAAATATTATAGATAAATTACACCCAGACACATAACAAATGATCGTGCTCATCACACAAATATTTGTCCTGGGTGGGAATCGAACCCACGACCTCCAGCATAGCAGTCAGGGTCACTAACCACTAGACCAACAGGCCTGTCAAAGTGTGTGTATGTGTTGCTATGACTCGTAATTCTTACTAATATTAATGGATTACTAATATTATTGGTTTTTAGAGCAATAATGTTTGTCCATGTTTAAAGTGTCAATTTAAAATAGGTTGTTGGTAGCATCGAAAAAGTGACGTAACGGTTTTTAGGTTATTTTCGATTTTATAAAATAACTCCAAAACCCGGGTTTTTTTTTCAAAAAGAACTTTTGTAGGAGTTAATAGGATTAGTGTAGTCTATAAAAAACAAAGTTTGATTTTGATGCAACTTGGTACGAGATTCCATACATCTATGGTCATTCTCCTTTTATTATAAAAACAGACCCACCTTAAAAGGAAAAAAATTACAGTGTAGCAATCGATAAAATGAAATTTAAATATACACCGATGTTTTATTTGTTTAATTTTTTATTAAAATATACCCACTATAAATAAATATATTAAGCAATTAAGCACAACCCAGGCCTACGTTAGTTTAAAGTAAGTTTAAGTTTACGTTATTTTAATTCTAAATTTATACACAACTCATATTATTATTTTAATGTTTATTTTTTATACAGCGTACAGTTTTAATATCTCAATAAATTAAATTGTTATACGTAATTGTATAGTAATGATATAGGTTCCTTACCGTCAGAAATTTTAATGTAAAACGCTCGGAACTCGATGGGTGACAGAATTCCGATAGTTTTAGAAGACGCTCTAGCATTTCTTCTTAAATTGCGACGTAGTTCCGTGAACTTGTTACCGCCTCCTCCAATAACTGAGAAGAAGAATGTTATGCAATACTCTTACATTAATCACAATAATATTAGTGAATTTTTCAGTGCTTATTTCTGCCAACAAATAGTAGTGAGTGAAATACTAATTTAAAAAATTAACATAAAATAACATAACATAATGTGACTGCAGGATGTGAAGCATTCCAACTTAGTCCTTGGAGGTAAAGATGCATCTGTTGTTCTGATCTTATATCCTTCCTTTTCTGAAGTTGCGTCTACAGATGACCAATACCACCTGGCGATAAATGGCTAATGTAACCCACATTAGCCACTTATCACCAGATGGACTGAAAGTTCGATTCGACTGAGGTATCGCTTCAGTATTATACAAAAAAATTAATTTGGTTATAACTTAGACCGTAGTTATTGAATGATTATTATAACACTACTGATAAATAGAATCAGACATTGAATGACATACCTATCCCAAATTTAAGTACCCTGCCATGCGTGGCAACTGTAGCAAACATCAAAAATTTGACAGTTTTAATGATGATGGTCAGATAGATTTAATGGAACGTAATACGTATAGATAGCGCAGTTTTCTCAGTTCCCTTACCAATTTCATAGACAGGATCACTTGCAGTTGGTTGAGGTACGGTTGAAAGTAAAATGTGCCCATTGCTAGCTGCTAAAATAGCTAAATGCATCTCAAAGGCCACATTAGGTTCAGACTTCAGGCGCCGACGATCCACTGAATCCACACGATAGTATGTTTCATAGCTGTACCCATGTTGACAAACATGCTCCTTACAACTTAAGGCCACTGAAACCAAAACGCTTGTTGTTTTTTTTTGTACTGTACTCATATGTAATTATTACAATTTAAAAAGAAAAAACGCTAATGTTAGTCCTTTGTATAATAATTACCTCCAAACTGAATTTCGGCCACGGCGGCCTGCCTCAACGAAGGCTAGCCATCGGCGCAGGACAGGATTATAGTGCCCAAGTGTATGCGCAAGCACAGGTGCACTCTCTATTCCCTCACTCTCATAATCCGATGGGACGGTAAATCGACACGACCAGAGAGAGATCAGGCACAGGACCAACGGCTTTACGTTCTTTCCGAGGCACGGGGGTGAGACACCACCAACTTCCTGACTCCGGGCAACTACTGAGAATTTCTTGACGGAAAAACTCAATAGTTAATTTTTTGGTCCGACACCAGGACCTCATGATCAGCACCTCATGATCAGCAGTCGCACTACTACGACCACTATACCAACGAGGCAGTCCACCTTCAGTCCTTTATATACGTCCCATAGCAAGGCACAAGTCTACTCTTCGTTAAAAGTGGGTCCATATGTTACCGTGTAGTGGCGGTTAAGAATATCCACTACCCCATATCTTCCCGTGGGCGTCGTAAGAGGCGACAGAGGGAGACAGCCAGGAGATGGGCATCAGCAACTTATTAATAACGACTAAAAATAAAAAACTGCAGTTGCAAGCGTGGCTACTATGGCAAATATGAGGGCCCCCTATGAGGCAATTTATGGGGAAGCCTATTTTCAACAGTGGACTTTCATAGGCTGTAACGGCATTGTCGATGCTTGAACTTCTTTGCTCCCTTTATTATGTTATTTGTAACGTTTCTCCAAAGTTTTATTTTTATAAAATACTAGCTTGCCAAGCAGACGTTGTTCCGCCCTTTTCGACGATCCTTTGTCATGTCCTATTAAAAATCCTTAAATTCGCAAATAAATTGTGGGTCACTCATGGGCAAAAAAAACTATCCTATCTCTCAAGTTGGGCCAAACTGCACACGGTGTGCAAATTTGATTGAAATCGGTTGAGTAGTTTAGGAGTCCATCGCGGACAAACAACGTGACACGTAATTTATATATATTAAGATTTAATCACCAAAGCTTTAGTTTTTTATCTATTTTTAATCCTTTAGTTTTAGAATAAGTTTTCTTTATAATTTTGTGTTTTCTGTCATTTTTCTGTACTAATATACTAACATGACATAATAATAAGTTACTTTTTATATATTAAAAGTAATCAACAGTTGAACAATATCGCTTAAAGTCTATTTACTACACGTTTGTGCCTTGCTCTCTACGCAGATGATACAAGCTTATTTTATTTTGGGAGCAATGTCAAAGAAATAACGATGCGTGCACAAGAGGATTAAACATACTTCACAGTTGGCTCCAATACAATCTATTAACACTTAATACTTCTAAAACTTCATACATAATATTTAGTTCCAAAAATAGAAAAGTACCTGATCGACCTAAACTTAGCATTAACGATGAGATATTACAAGTTAACCAAGAAAAATACCTAGGCTTAACACTGGACAAAAACATTACATGGAAAGCTCACTTGCAATATATTCACAACAAACTCTCCTCACTTGTGGGCGCACTGCATAAAATAGTTCGATATATACCGAAACATGCTCGACTTTTAACATACAATACGTTGGTGAAGCCTCACTTACTGTATCAAATCGAAATATGGGATACTGCAGCTAAAAGTAATTTAAAACCAATACAAAATAATTAAAATCTTACACAACTATGACTTCTTAACACCATCGAAAACGATTTACAAAAATGCAAAAAATTTAAATATTAAACAACTTTTTACGTATAATACATGTCTTCTTATCTACAAGATAACTCACAAGCTTATTCACTCACACATTCACAACAAAAAGTCAAATAAACAAATATATATCCCGCCGAGCCCGCAATTTTGTGTTACCTGCTAAAATAACAAACTATGGAAAAAATAACATAGCATTTGGGGGAGCACAGTTATACAATCAACATCCAAAACATACGACTTTAATCAATATTTTGAAGAAGATTATTTGAATATATTTATAATGATGAAACTATGCAATAAAATTATACTTGGACCACCGCCTTATAGCTATAATGAATAATGATAGGAGAATTAATGAACTCGCTTCTTGGTTATTGTATTTGACCGATGTATTTTTTTTACTACCCACACGTACTAGAATTATAATATAGTTGAAGATTTTATTGTTCTCATGTAAGTGACAATTTTCTTAAAGAGAATTAAAGTTCTTTAAACCGATATAATAGTTAGTCAATATAGGATTAATTAGGTGAGCAACTCTCGTACATATGAGTATACATATAACATTCTACTTTAGGAGTTTGTGTGTGTATATATGGTTGTGAAATTTATATATACATAGATGTATGACATTAATCATTTATTTTCAAATTCATAGAGGTTCCTCTACTTACGAGTCCTTAATTTTAAAACAAAAACGATAATAATATACATTATAAATAGTTTGCTTATGTGTAAGTCAAAAAAACATAAAAGGGTAAGATTGAAAGAAGGGAAGAAATTTTAATTTATTCGTACTATAGGATTAGAGAACGAGATGAACCCTGATCCCTAAACTAGGTATCATCACGATCATCATTACAGCCCTTTACAAGTACACTGCTGAACATACGCCTCCCCTAAGGAATACCATAAAGCATGGTCCTGAGCCATCTGCAACCATCGACTTCCTGCATGTCTAAGCAGGTGGTCACTCTATCTAGTGGTCACCTGTAAAATATTTTTATTTATTTATTTATTACTTACCAGGTCGTCACTCCATCTAGTGGGGGGCCGCCCTACACTTCGTGTACCGGTACGAGGCTGCCACTCGAGAACCTTTTTTCCCCAACGGTTGTCGGTTCTTCGAGCTATATGGCCGGCCCATTGCCACTTAAGCTTACTAATCCGTTGGGCTATGTCGGTCACTCTGGTTCTACTGCGGATATCCTCATTTCTAAGTTTATCACGCAGAGAAACTCCGAGCATAGCCCTCTCCATAGCTCGCTGAGCGACTTTGAGCGTCCTCATACGGCTAGCAGTGAAGGACCACGTCTCAGTTCCATATGTCATCACTGGCAACACGCACTGGTTGTACAACTTAGTTTTTAGGTTTTGAGGTTCACCTGACGAGAAGATGCGTTGTAATTTCCCAAACGCTGCCCAGCCAGAGTTGAATCCGTCGATTGACCTCTCGGTCGAAGTTGGACTTACCTAGCCGGACTATTTGTCTCAGGTAAATAACTCGTCAACAACTTCGAGCTTAGTGCTCCCAACAACTACCGGCATAGGTGTGACGTGGACATTAAACATGATCTTTGTTTTGTCCATGTTCATCTTAAGACCTATCCGTTGGGAGGCACTATTGAGGTCATTGAGCATAGTGCTTAAGTCCTCCAGCGATTCTGCCATAAGGACTATAACGTCGGCAAATCGAAGGTGAGTGATGTACTCGCCATTGATGTTAATACCGTATCCTTTCCAGTCCAGTAGCTTGAAAACGTCTTCCAATGCAGCGGTGAAGAGTTTCGGGGAAATAATGTTACCCTGTCTTACACCTCTCTGCAGTTGGATAGGTTTCGTACTCTGGTTCTGTACTCGGATAGCCATCGTAGCCCTTCTGTACAAACACTTCAGCACTTCGATATACCGACAGTCAACTTGGCACCGCTGAAGAGATTGTAGCACCGCCCAAATTTCGACGGAATCAAAGGCTTTCTCATAGTCCACATACGCCAGGCAAAATGGCAGATTGTACTCTTTGGACTTCTGTACAATTTGCCGAAGGGTATGTATGTGATCTATGGTACTGAAGCCTTTTCGGAAACCGGCTTGTTCGGGAGGCTGGAAGTCGTCGAGTCTGCGTGCGAGACGATTCGTAATGACTCTCGAAAACAGCACGTAGACGCGGCTCAGAAGGGATATCTGTCTGTAGTTCTTCAAGAGGGCGTTGTCACCTTTCTTGAAAAACAAAACCACCGCACTTCTGCTCCACGCCTCCGGAGTAGTGCCACCATGGCGGACGGAATGAAAGAGCCTCTGAAGGACTTCAAGTACCGGTTTTCCACCCGCATTCAGAAGCTCCGCTGTAATTCCATCCTTCAATTGTGGAACTGTCCAGTGACGACCTGGTAAGACATGCAGGAAGTCGATGGAAGCAGGTGGCTCAGGACCGTGCTTTGTGGCATACCTTGGGGGAGGCCTATGTTCAGCAGTGGACTTGTAAAGGGCTGTAATGATGATGATGATGATGATTTACTACTTAAGACATTAATCCTTACAGCACGAACCTAATACGTATAGTATCCTCTTTTTATTATAAATTAAATCTTATATTAACAAAGTATAAAATACAATACAAACATTAAGCACTAAAAAATAATATACAAAATCAGCTAAAAATACAAAACAAACTAACATCATTTAGAGATCAGTTTCGTCCCTTCCATCACTACGAATAAATGCAGCTGTATAAAAATAAAAAGATGTGCAATCTATTGATAGTAATTAAGAATAGTAATACTTAAACACAATATAAGTTTTAAATTATTTTTATGGGAAAAAATATTATCAAGAGTAAATGTAAAGCGTAAACTGTGTGTTTAATACGAGTATTTTAACATTATCTACTACATATACATCACATATGCATCACTTAATCATTAATCAGTATCGTTACTAATTAAAAATATAATAACGTACATTAAAACACGAAGTAAATGTACTTACTGTGGTATGTAAATGTGTAGTTAGCTGTTACAAATTTTAGACAACAATAAAGATAAATCACGATACACACAACACGTGTCATTTTTTAACAAAATTTAATAGAGATTTAAATAAATCTGATGATGATGAATGATAATAGAAATTTAAATAAAAATGATAAATATCAATTACGTTGCAACAACGTGATAAACTAACAATCCAAAATGGAAGTTTCCCTTTGTATTTGCAATAAAGCTCTAGTCCACAAACACGTTAACAATATGCATGTCATACGTGCGTGAAGTCGGTAACACCACTTTGTATAATCACTGTTTTATTTACAGTGGCGTATTACAACGGCATCAGCTTGAGTTAAAAATATCGCTTTTTATTTAAAAAGCAAGCAAAGTGGATAATAGTATCCACTTGAGGAAAATATTTTTTTAAACTGTAATTTTATAAAATAGTTTTAATTCACCCATCCATTCAGCTATTAGAGCCTACAAAAGTTGTATCTACTAAACTTAATTATATCTATTAATATTATACGTGGTAGAGCCACGCTGCAGTTATATTAGTAGTATAGTTGTAGCACAAATGAATCGGCTCGACCGGGGAAGGACCACGCTCTCACAGAATACCGGCGTAAAATAGCAGCTTAATGCTGCTGTATTTCGTATGGTGAGAGTAGAGAATGGGAGACCCTTCTTACTGAAAACGAGGCATTCCATCTTAGTCCTCACGGGTGACAATGTATCTGCATTTTGATTTGTAATCGAGGATAGATGTGGATGTCTATGGGCCGCAGCAACCACTTACCATCAGGTGGACTGTGTGCTCGTTTGTCACCCTATCCTATACAATAAACATAGACCTAATCCATAGGTTGCCTCATAGGGATGGTTTGTCATAGTTGTCACGCTTGGCAACCGCAGATTTTTATAATTTTGACTTATTATCAGGCAGATTTTGCTGCTTATCTCCTTTTTCAGTTTCTCTGTGTCACCTATGGAACGATATGGGTTAGTGGATACTCTTACACCGCCCCTACACGAACAGTATCTTTTTACGTTCATAATGAGCTATTGAATAAATTTCAATAGAATGGATTACATTTTTTACAATTATTTACGCTCTTCATACTTACGGACTTACTTAATAATAATAATAATACATTTTATTGACATACAGATTTAACAAATGTAAGCAAGAACAGTGAGCTATACATCTAAACAGTGTTTAAGATAAGATATACAATATTTTCTGTTGGACCCCAAACTAGGAAAATCTTAGGGTCCGAGGGGGACTTGCTTTGACACCCCCCAGTCTGTATAATTTGAGTTTTGTTGTTTTCGAATTGTTTTATCGCCAGTTTTTTTAGTCGCCAGAACCTCAATTGCTATTAAGCAGGATACGCCACGTGCTGGTGGGGTTAGATTTCGAAAAATTGGTTACGTCTCATATACTCTCACTGAACTTGGATTAATAATTTTGTAATACATCCAGGTTTTTTTAATTTGGGCCAGTAGTTTTTAACACGATTGCTGATTATGATTTTTTTTTAGTTCGAATCCTGGATTGGGTCAGGAAACTGGCTATGTTTCACCGCTGCACCTCAGAAAGTACATAAACATGCTAGTCCTGAGCTAAATCTCTCTCCGGTCGTGTCAAATTACCATCTCATCGAACTTTAAGAGTATGGGTATAGAGATTGCACCTGTACTTGCGCATTCACTCGTGCACTAAAATCATTTCCTGCACAGGTTGCAGGAATCAAAAGTGTACCACTAAACATAGCTCTCCTAAGCTTGATTTCCTCTGTTGATTCTTACACAATCCAGGGGACGATATGAGGTAGAAAAAGCGAGCTATACAGAATATCAGCGCAAATAGCAGTGATATGCTAACATGTTACATATGGTGAGTAACGAGACCCGAAAACTCTCTTGCAAACAATATATTCCATCTAATTATTCAGAGGTGTCGAAGCCCCTGCATTTTGATTCTTTTGTTTATCTTAGAATCCACGTAGATTTTTATGACGCAGAACATACAACAATAGTTTAATCTAGGACTATTAACTTCGTTATACGTACCCTAAACCTACTATTATTGTAATTTCAAACAATAATATTGTTACATGTATATCAAAGAGGCATATTACACATATCCCATAGTGGGGTTCAGGCATCCGCTCATTTTAAGAGGGTTTATAGGAAAATAATGTGTCGCGTCGCGCTTTCTCAAAGCCTTTTGAGTAAACAGCAATTAACAATTTCATTGATGCTGGCGGAGTTCAAGCCCGATGTCCTGTTTTGTAAAGTTTACGGTGAACACTTAGTCAATTACGATAGCTACCACGACGCTCAATCTGTTAATAACGTGCAAACATTTACATGTACAACATGGTGCTACCACATAGTTGTACATATCAAAGCGGAAACACATTTATAGATATCATGGCGGACACGAGATAAAATACAGCTTGCGCGATATCAGTTCCAACGCTAAATATTCTATTTGAATTGACTGATGTTTGTCGTGGGATAAATTATATTTGTTTGTAGTCGTATATTCAGTTTTAATATGTTTATATATTTGTCGACATGGATATGCAAGAGTTATTGGACTTTATAGTTGAAACCAAATAAAATTTAATATATTTATATAGCAGGGATAAATATAAGCAAAACGGCCTGCCTATTGAGTTTTAAAAAGCGCTCTTATTTTTCATAAAAACGTTGTTTTGAGTCTTGAGTTGAGCTTTTTGAAACGTTTTTAATACTAATGAAACCGAGCATATTTAGAATAACATTTGGTGATATACGAGAGGGGCTGATAAGTCCGCGGCCTAAGGTACTTAATGAAAGAAATTATATGATTTTTATTTTTTTATTTTTCAATATAATCTTACTTTAAGTGAAATACATTTTTCACATCTTGCATACAATGCCTTTATTCCACACAAAAATATTCTGTATCTTTCTCTTAAAAATGACGATCATCTGCAGTGACAAGGATGACAACTCATTCTTTGCTAATCTACAGTTCTTCAGTAATCGGCCACAATTTAATTCTTTGGCAGGCCAGAACGAGTTTTTCGACTTTTCGAATGTTTTCTTCGGTTAGTACCGTGACAGGGCGGCTCGGGCGATGGTCGTCTTCACAGCTTTCACCTCCTTGTTGAAATAAAAATACGTGCCATTTTTTTAATCATTGTATACGAAGGCGCATAATCCTAAAAAACCGATGACATCTCTTTAAAAATGTTTTTTAGTATATTTCCCTTCTTTACGAAGAATTTTATCACGGCGCGGTGTTCAAAATTCCGAGAATTTCCAGATTAGGCTGACATGGTGATGTTTGTTGTACAATAAATAATTGAACTGTGATTGCAAACTTAATTAGTGATTGCTTTTATAATACTACTGAGTGTTGTAATTAGTGACCTGAGTAACCAGCTAATTACACATCGTTAAGTACCCTAGGCCGCGAACTTTTCAGATGGCCTGGTACATTAATAACAGAAATTCACTCAAGTACTATATTGTAATGCAGTGAAAACCATTTTATTTTTGCAACGAAATTACTAAAACGAGTGATTTTGCAAGTTGCAACTTGTAATATAGACTGAATCAAATGAATCTAGTTATTCGGATAACTAGATGAATTATGTTATTTAATTTATTTGGCCATTTGTATTTTTAACTACCCATGATTTGTGGAAAAATTCCAAATAATTTACATAAATATCCGCACCGTATCCTAATGTATTTGATATTATTTGATTGGTGTGTCTCGCTCGAATTGCCAACCGTAGTTTTTTCATAACTTTAGGTTGTTCTTACATCACCTTTCCACAGCTGTGACCGTGTATGCTATAGATTTAAAGAGACAGAAACGTCTTAATAAAACATGAATATTGTAATAACATAAATCTCTTAAGAGCTTGCGTGAAACGTAAGGAAACTAGCTAATCAATAACTAGAATTCTACCAGAATTCAAAATGATGTCAAAGAAAGCGAAAACCAACAAAGCTGGATAGATTTGCTCTAACTGAAAGCCTTTAATTAATGTTTAATTTTGTTCTAAAGCTGTTTAAATGTAGTGTAGGCTTGTAAAGTACCAGATTCATAGAAATGATACTGTTTTAAGTGAGAAATTTTAAAATTATATTTTCTAAGTAGCTTATTTTTCATCAGCAATTTCAGACAGATTTTGTAAAAGCCGGGCACTTACAAAGAAAGAACACGACGATATATTAAATGAAGTGACGTTGCCGCCATTGTCTCGCGATGCTCTTTCAGTTTCCGCGTGACCTGTTTAGTTAGACATCGCAACACCATTTTATTAATTCCCTAGCTTCAGCTACTTGTACTTAAAGCATGTACTGTACTATTGATAGATATTGCTTTATTTAAGTCTTTAGTCTTCTTATTCGTCGGGGAATAAAAGGGGTGTTATAAGTTTGACCGCTATGTGTGTCGGTCTATAGCACCATAGTTCTTAAACGGGTGAACAGATTTGGGTGCGGTTTTTTTTAAATTTAAAAGCAGTTTTTCTAGCAGTTGTACGTAGGCATGTTTCATCAAAATCGGTACAACCATTCGAAGATCATCAGCTTTTTTCTTTTGGAGGTTTTAATTTTTTTTTAAATTTAAGTTTTTTTTATAGGATAGGATGACAAACGAGCACACAGTCCACCTGATGGTAAGTGTTTGCTGTGGCCCATAGACATCTACACCTATCCTCGATTACGAATCAAAATGCGGATGCGTTGTCACCCGTGAGGACTAAGATGGAATGCCTCGTTTCCAGTAAAAAGGGTCTCCGGTTCTCTACACTCACCATACGAAATACAGCGGCATTAAGCTACTATTTCACGCTGGTATTCTGTGAGAGCGTGGTCCTTCCCCGGTCGAGCCGACCCATTCGTGCTACAACTATACTACTAATATAACTGCAGCATGGCTCTACCACGTATAATTTGAGTTACCGTTATAGACTTTGGTAGTCTATAACGGTAACTCTGAGATATAGCAGAAGATCTGTGTTATAAATTAACGTTTGAAGTATTACAATTCCAAATGTTTGTCAATTTAGATATCCCCGGAGGCTAGGCACTTGCTGTACATTTTACATTACATACATATTAGCTGTTTAGAATGCTCATTTTTGATAATTTTTTGTTCATTGCTTGACGATGAAAGATAATGTATATAATTGTATACTAGCCGACCCGCAAAAATTGTCCTGCGGAAAGATTTTTTAAAAAAAATCTCTACAGAAATTTCTTATATTTACGCGAACACTATACATTGATTAAAACTACCTTTACGGATATTATCGCGTTTAATTTTAATTATTTTTATTTTTGATTCCCGACGTTTCAAATCTGTACAGTTTTTTTATCAATCATAAATATAAATAAGGACTCCTAACCAATAACAGAGTTTCACAATAATAACACTTACGAATCGTGTGAATCACGAAATGTGTGGCGTTACCATAGCCGACCGAAAGCGAAACGAAGAGATTCGCAATATGGCAGGATTGAAAGATGACCTTATCACAAATACGTAATATATATCCAATGGTTTGGGCACGTTGAACGAATGAGTGAAGACCGAATGGTGAAGAAAATATATAGAGCGAAAGTTAATATTAAAAGGTGTCGAGGTAGACCGAGACTAACTTTCGAAGACCATGTGAGCAAATTGCTCGAAGAGGGGAGGGACAAGAGTACTCGGATACCTAGACGTGCATGTATGAAGAAGTTAATGAACCTGAAAGAAGCGAAAGAGGTATGTAAGGATCGTGACACTTGGCGATCTGTTCTCTCTGGCTACCCCGTTAGGGATTGTGCGTGAAGATAAGTAAGTAAGTAAGTAAGTAAGTACGAAGCAGGGAGCTAAAATTGTCACTTAATATAATTTGAATAATACTTTAAATATTATTCAAATTATATTAAGATAGTTACGATAGTTTTTTGTCTAGATTTTTGTTTAGATTAACAGCTATTTTATAAAAGAATATTAAATATTTTAAAAAATAATCCATATTTTTCTCAACTCAACAAATAATTACATTAACTTCGTATTTTTAAGTGTAAATATATAATTTATTAATAACTCGACCACAGCGCCACTTTCAGGTCCAGAGCAATTTTATCGGCAGTAAACTGTTATTTTAGGTCCACAAATAAGAAATTTGTTAATAAATGATTGCAGCGCCACCTATATCGGTAATTTTACTTAATTACTTAAGTACCTAATTCTCAGCAACAGTTATCCCTCCTTTATTTTAAGAAGAGTGGTCAAACGAGCATGTGGCTCACCTGATGAGTAGTAAGTGACTACCGCTGGCCACGAACAACTGCAACACCAGGTGTATTACCGGCCTTATGGAAAGGAGTATGCTCTTTTCTTGAAAATGCCTAAGTCGTAATAGTCAGAAAAAATCGTCGGTGTTAAACGATTCCACAGGGAGTTCATACGAGGAAGAAAACTTCCAGTAAAACATACAGTGGTGCACTTCCAAGCATCCAGATGGTGTGGATGGTATCGTGAGTTTTGTCGCGTCGTGTGTTCGTGAAATTTGGTGGCTGGAATTATAATGAACAATTCCTCTGAGCCCTCGAGTAGATCGTGGTAGATCGAGGAGGACTCGGTCGTTGACGATTGATTAAGGACAAATAGAATACGGGATATAGCTAAAATTTGTACGAGCACGGATAGTGTTTGATTTTCGGGTATAGACATTTTGTGATTACCGTCAGGTCCTATAGGACGAGTATGCACAATGCTCATATACTTATAGTATATTATTAGCCTCAATCAAGCCTCCCTCTTGGACTCGACCGCCTATGGCCCTTCGGTGTATTAGGTAAACAATATGATCACCAATTGAGCGATCCTGACGGAAACCGCACTGGCGATTACTAATCAGCTGATGCTCCTCAAGATACTACGTGAAGCTTAATGATCGACTCCATTATTTTTGAGAACAGGGAGATGATGGCGATAGGTCCTTAATTGGACGGATCAAAACAGTTAACTTATTTAGGGATCGGGTGCATGAAAGCTTGTCTTCCATGAAAAAAGTACCCTAGGTATACTAGGGAGTAGGCGCACCGTAAAAGACGCATTAGCACCGATGCCAACTCTGGATCACAATTGGAGGGATTCTGTCAGGGCCACTCGACATGTTGGCGTCCATGGAGAGTAGTGCTTTGTGAAAAGAGCGCTATGTGAACTGCCAATCTGGCATGGATCACTGACACCGCGTGATTATTGGCACTGTGCTCCACCCTCATCGAGGGTTGAGTTGAACGCAAATAAAGAACCTAGCATATCAGCTTTCTCCTTTGCTGAATTGATCAGTGAGTCGTCCTTCCTGTGCAGAGATGGAAGAGATGACTGGCAGAAATTTCCTGGGACAGCCTTAGCGAGGGACCAGAATGCACTTGTTCCTATGCCTATGTGCTCTGACTTTGCCTTGGCAATGACCCTTTTGGAGAGCCTGGAGACGAAATTATATTGCATTTTAAAGACACTGGTGCTTACCTCCAAGGATGTTAATGCATTAGCCCAGGCCCAGTAGTACCTGCTTATAGCGTGATGCTATTTTAGAGCAGCGACCAAACCATGACTAAGATCTGTCTCCGATGGGCACCACAGAAGAAGGAATAAAAAGTTCCATACTCTGAAGTACCACATCAGCGACAGATTTAGCAACAACGTTGTGATCGTTCGGCGAGAAGCAACCTCAGGGGTAGGATGCAAAGAATGACCGCATCTTATCCCAATAGGCCGACCTATAGTGCTAAACATGGCGGCAGCCTGCAGAATGCAACAGCGATCTTAGCGTAAGTACCATTACACTCCGGACTTGACAATGGTCCGAGCCAAAAAGGGCATCGACGGAGACCTAATACCCGTCCAGATGAGAGGTCAGCAGAAGATTGAACAGGGAAGGTGCATGATCCTCCACATCTGGAATCCAGGTAGGTGTAGTGACCAGTTATGTCAGACCATATGCCAAGTCAAAGTCTTAAACAGATCTGCCTGCATAATTAGTTAAGTGAACGAGCTATTTAGCGCAATGGGTGTTAAAATCGCCAAAAATCACGATCTCTGCGGATGGGGTTTGTAGCAAGGAATCTGTAGGCATTTGAACGTGGTCAACGGTCGTGGTGAGTCCGCACGTGCAACAGTAAAAGCTGTCGCGTGGCTCAACTTCTGTTAAAATCTTCTTGATTGATAATAACGTTTACTACGCTTTTTCTTATAGTGTCAACTGAAATATTGGGGTTTAAATTTCAAGCAACTGAAACGCATATACAATTATTAAGCAATATACAATTATTAAGTTGTATGTTTTTATTCATAACGCCTAACAACTTAACGTAATATATACCTACGAGCAGTGTTTATAATGGATTATCCTTCTAAATCATATATTATACTCATTACGGCTTGGATTTCCATTGGCTTATTTTTATTAACATATCCAAGGTTTATCTTTGTAATCATATCTTTAGCGGCCATATGTGCGTTAACTTGAAAAGTTATGAAAAGCTTAATTTTGCTCTGTGACACAATAATTTATATGTATATATATATATATATATATATATATATATATATATATATATATATATATATATATATATATATATATATATATATAATCAACTTTATTAGCATAATTACATTCCTTTCCTTTGCATTATGCTTTTTTACAATATGTTTCAAATAAGCTATGTACAAATTTTACAAATTTTAAGTTGCTTACTTCGGTTTGTTACTGCCAGCTGTATTAGGCCGAGCCTGTATCACAGATAGCAGTTCCTTCCTCCATGACACAAAGAATATTTTTTATACCACTAAATTTAACTTATATTCACCAAAGGCAAAACACAATAAAATAACAACAACAAAAGTTAGCTTTATACTATAGTTAACATTGATAATCAATTCTTCTTTTTTTTGTGAGTACCGCCGTAAAAGTTAACATTTAAAAAAAGGTAAGGTATACGGTTAGACCACTTAATACATTGAACTTTAGCTTAATTAATACAAAAAGAGTAGATTAATATTATATAAATTTGTAATACAGTAATTTTAAACAATATTAAAAGTTAGTTATTTTATGTGGTCTATTATTTATTCGTGGGTATTAATTGAATATCATTATATTGGTCTATTAGTCTATTATCACTTTTGACTTCATATTAAATGTATTTGATGTGTGTATGTGTATTTGCGTGCTAGATACTCGTATGTAAGTGCGTGTGTGCTAGTTAATAAATGTGTGAGTCATTTATGATTTATTTACTTAACTATTGCAAATATATCTTCTGTATCATCGTAAGTTTATTTTTACCCACTTTACTATAATATTTTTACACTGGTAAGTGTTATGCGGGTATATATTGAGAATTTTTTTTAAATTTATTATAAAGCATAGGACCCAAATAACAGTCATAATTATGAATGAAAAATGTTCCTTACCGGTTTATTTTACATAATTTATGCTCATTGAATACTATAATACATACATAGTAGGACGGGGGTGTGGGCGGAGCCCGTGTAGTCACTAAAGTGCCACAAGACGTCAATTCAAACGTATAAACGTCAACACGAGATGTGTTTTGACGTTACAATCGTTTTCAAATTTTGCATGCAAATTATTTAGTAAATGCCAAATTGCACGCTATTTTTAAAGAAATTTGTATTAAAATCCGTCTGTCAACACAGCGAATCGGGTTTGTAGTTAAGTTGTTCAAAACGACTATAAATCAATAGCACGCTACAGACTATAAACTATAAATTTCTAGCGCGCTATTAAATACGCTATGTTATAGCGCGCTATTTATAAGAAAGCGTGTAGGAGGCCGGCAAGCGCGTTAAGTTTAGCAGTACGCTATATCTCGGAGCACGCTACATTACGTGTCGTTCAGTGGATAGACCGCGTACTATATAAGAACATTATTTCGTAATAAGTCGCATTTTAGATTAAAATAAAATAAAGTGGTATGTAAAGAGAAATCAATAAACGCTCTTTCATAATTTTCAGGCTTACTTTCTATAATCCCAAAAATGTTTTTAAGGCATGTACTTCTAAAAAACAAAATAAAATTAATCATTTTTATTATAATTGACGTAAACGTTATTTTAACCTTAATATAAATTATAAATGAATTAAAGGTGTATTTAAAAGTTTATTGATTGTATATACAAAAACCAACTATTTACAAACAATATTATATACACTTTTGTATCTATATTTTATTTACATTTAAAAACATTAGTTAGGCTTCTTTTGTAGCAGACAACTGTGTCCTTCGATCACTTATAAATATACAGTATACAATAACTAAACAACGTATAACACTAAATTAGTTCGCGCGCGATGAATAGCGTGCTGCTAGATTAAATTTACGTCACACGTCTACTCCCAATAGCGCTGCTGCTAGAACTAATTGCCACTTGATATGATTAGCGCCAAAGCGTCGTAACGTCATAGCGCCATGGCGACTACTTACATAGCACGCGCTATGCGTTATGGAGAGATAGTGCGCTATAATATGGCGCAATGCGCTATATTAACCACCATTAGTTTTTAGTAGTGATTAACTGATAATACGACGTACATAATTGCTTGTATGTGTGCTCCCGGCGACGCCGAACCTCGGTACAAAATAGGGTTGACAGCCATTCTATTGTGTGTTATAGTATTCTTCGTTTATGCTTCAGTCCACTTATTGTAAGGCTATGGTCATGTTCAAGTTTCGGATGCTGATCGATTACTGTATTCCTTAGGAATAGCTGCCTGACAGATACAATAATATTCATCAGTATTTTGTAAAACCGTAGCTTTCTCAAAGAATCAAAATGCACTGTCACTCATCTACGTTAAAATGCATTGTTACCAATAAAAAGTTTCTCCGAATCTCGTCACTCAGCATACGGAAGGGGATAATATTTTTCACAGGTATTCTGTGTGAACGTGGATCAAGCCAATACATCCGTTCTGTAGTCATAATAGAGAACAGCGGCATGTACTATAAATGCCTATAAAATACATAAATCAAATGTGTTCAATTAAAACGCCTTGCCAGGTGACCTAATATAATCTATAGACATATAGATTATATTAGGTCATAGGTTAACATTTTCCTAAAAACATCTTGAAATAATAAAAAACTGCGGTTGCCTAGGTATCTTTCCAGCGTGGCAACTATAACGAAATTCCTGTGCAGAGAAGATACACATGGACCAAAGCATCCTTTTACCATCAAGTGGACCGTGTACTCGTTTGTTACCCTTATCAAAATTATAAAAAATAAAATTAAAAATGCACCAAAGTTAAAATATTGTTACCCATACAAAATTTCTTTGGCACTAAAACTGTTAATCGAAATTCTTGTTATTTCTTTAATATTTTTAAAAACTCTTATCTTTTCTTAATTTGGAAGGTTTTTCATAATTTTCACCCTGGTGGATCGACAATCATAGTATCATTATGAGCAGAATATTTTCGCAATGGTAGTGGTATATATAATTTGTGTTTTTTGTTCTCTTTTTGATTGGTGTACAATAAAGTATACTTTATGCATTCATTCATTCACTTAATCGCTGGTGAATTTTTAAATTCATCCTTTTACAAAGGGCATCGTTCGTCAAAAACCAAAAGCCAATAGATATAATATAATGATAGTCCGATTATAGAATTTGACAGACTGGGCATTTCAAAATACGCCGCCGTTTCATAAATAGCCCGATAATTTAAAACTGTGACTTCTGCTCACATTGTCAAAAATACGAAAGCATCTAGTAATATCAACGAGGTATAAGTTCTGAGGTAGGGGCCCAAGGGCCACTCTAAAGCCAAGAATATTTATGTCATATTTATGTCCTATTTAAACACAAAATGATAAAATATCAACCAAGTTATGAAATGGCGACTTATTATAAAATTCCAGGCAGATCCCGATCTGCTCAACTCTGCAAGCGTACTTCAACACACTTTACAATTTGCCTTCAGCATTTCACAAGCCAGCGAGCATTTGCAAACAAACGACGCCGTTTGTATAATGACGAATCATACAATCTACTGACAACAGCTACACCCTGTTGTTTTGGTACATACGTCTTTGTACCGGGCATATTGTACAACATGTAACAAAAAACACGTAACTCCCGTTAAGTGTATAGTGTATATGAGTAACTTTACTTCAGGAAACTCGAAAACGAAAAAATTAAATTTAAATAACAAAAGTATTTGAAAATGCATTATAACGTAAACCAGCGTAAAATAGCAGCATAATTCTATTATGTTTCGGATGGTGAGTGTAGAGAATCGGAGCCCTCTTTCCTGTAAACTAGGCATTCAACCGTAGTCCTCAGGAGTGAATCAAGGATAAATGTAGATGTCCATGGGTCATAGCATCCCACACAGTTCAACATTAGGTGAACTGTGTGCTCGTTTATCACATTAATTCTATAAAAAACTACAATATTTAATTAACTATGACAACAGTCAAAGAACGCAACTGCATTATGTTATTTTACCATTTCTATCATAACCATTTCACAACATTAAACGCATTTTCCAAAACTTTCCCATGTCTTTTATGATCCTAATATTAATTTTATGAAGGACATTTAATTTACGACTCCAATATTACGCTTCTGATAGAGATAAAAATATTTTCATGCATGTTTTATGTCCGCATTGTGTGTCAAGAATAAAAACGGAGATGAAGTTGTTATGTATATACATGTTATGTATATAGTTTGGATGTTTACTAAAGTTTTTGTATTTCTTTTCGTTTTGTCTCAAGCTCAGGCTTAGTAAACTCCTTAATCTTGAAAATGCTGAAACGTGTGACACAACAATCATAAATGCTATTGAAATTTTATTTAACACCGCGTACTTTAATCTAGTTTCATGTTTTAAATTTGCAAGTTGTTTATTCCCATTTATGTCTAGGTCACTGGGTTGGCACGAAACTCTTAACTATCTGTCTTGAACGCTAGAACAAACGTACATTAAAATGCATTTTTCTTTCAAGTATAACTTAACTTATTTGTAACATAGTTTCGTTAACTGCCTTGATGGCCTATTGGTCATAAGTGCAACTGTTGATTACCGTGAACTGTGGTCCCAGGTTTGAATTCGGGCATAATTTATTGGGTTTTTCTTCCAATTATTCCTCAGAGAGAGGAAGTTGACGATGTTTCACCCTAACGCCTCAGCCGTTGTAAGCCTTTAGTCCCACTCCTAATCTCTCTTTTAGAGCGTTTGCAAACTCCTAAAGCTGCCTCCCATCGCAAGTATGTTTTACGCGTGGCGTCAACGAAATGGTTACACCGCCATCTATTGGAAGCCATAAGATTTAAACCTGAATAACTAAATATTGTGAAACACCTAATACCATCTACTTTAGTGTGATTTCTTAAATACAATGTGTGTTTAAGTTATGTCAGAATTATTTAAATTATTTGAATTATTATCAGGATTTACATAATGTTTTGAATACACGTATGTAATGAAAGTGGTTTTTTTTAAAGAACCCAAATATAATTTATTTAAAAAAATAAGCAATGTACATTCTGTGTATCTTAATTGAATAAAATGGATTCGTTCTAAAATCTGTTTGAAGTAAATTGATAAGAACACCAAATACAGTTTTACAAAGTAAGAAACTTTACGATTAAAAGACCGCGATTAAAAGCTCCTCCGCCGCTGCTTTAATGATTGACACTAATTGCGTCGCTTACTTTGTATCTGACAGAATTTTTAATTTTTTTTAAAACGTTAATAATATTCATAATATTTTTTATATTTAATTTAATTTAAATTGTCGCTCCAAATAACATGTTGTATCGCAAGCGTTTAATAATTTCTCCCTAAGACTGGAGAGATACGATTATTTGCAAGCGTCTACGTATACATGCACAAAATATTATATAGAGGATAAACATGGGCGTACAATGCACTTACACCTAATTAATAACATAATCTGTCACCAATAATATAAACCTTAAAGCACCGTTTTATTCTCATAACTATTTTCTAAGTAAAAAATTAAATTCTAAGTATTACTACTAGTTACTGTGACCGACACATACTATTTTTTACTTATTACGGACATATGAATAGGTCGTTTTTTTATTTAAGGTAGCCTGGCCTATTATATTACGGCATTCTTTTATTTTAGACAGTATTGATTTCAGTTATATTTGTAGTTAATAAAATAATTTCGAAATGAAGATGGAATTTAGCACGTGACAACAATCGCAGGTATAAATTACATGTTTTTCTGTGTTATATTTATATATATGCTAGTGAAAGTCCCGTCAAAATCAGTCTAGCCGTTTCGGAGAGTAGTTGCAAATAAACAAACAGACAGATATTTTTTTAATTTATTAAGAAACCAACAGCGTTCTATATAGTTTACATTAATACAATAGTATTCTTATAATAAGGCCAATAACAGGTTTCCATTAATTACTATGACATAGCATACTACGGTCGTAATTATTAGTAACCAGTAGGTATAAACTCATATTTATACATAAATCATTAAATTTAATTGTTGCACCTGTTTCCTCAGGCAGCACGCACATTCGAATGTTTCATACAAAAATTCATGAAAATATGTATCTACATGTACATTAATGAAATCATTTTAAAAATAGTTTTTTATTTATTATTATAAGTAAGTACCGTACTTGTATACTTTCATATGCATTAAGTAAAAAGTTGTTATTTTGACATTAAAAACAGACACTTCAATTTTATTTATTTGTAGTACAGATGGATTAGAAGAATACTTATTGAAAGTCATTTAAGCTTTTCCAAAGCAGTAATGTTAAACTCTACGAGTATATACTATATACACGCAGAGTTTAACATTTCTTTAACTTTACGAATATATCATTAGTTTGTGAAATAAATAACACAGCATTCATTGCGCACTATCGCATCATTACGAGAGCTCTCCGTACGAAACACTGCACACCCAGTCTAATAGATGATTAATGTATCCCAAATTGGTATTTAATTGCTTGACGTCGCGAGCGCGTCAACGTGTAATGTGATATAATTCGTAATTACATTACATGGAAAGAATTGGAAGTGTTTGCGTATTAATAACTTCAAAAGAGTATTCTTGTAATCAAACAACAATGATAAAGTTATATATTATTCTATTATTTTTTATCCTTATCCTATGTTAATGATGAGAAACAAGCATACAGTTCACCTCCTAATATGCACCTGATGTGCTGTTTTAAGCAAAACAAAGCCCGTAAAAAAATCCACTGCTATATATAAGCTTCCCTCATAGGGGTAATATATGGCAACATTTTCAGGCTTGGCAGCATAATCCTGATAAAGGTGAAGCTATCATGTTCAACATAAAAGCTCGCTTTTAAAATCCTTCTCAGACTCAAGTGACACACCACAGATACAATTTTTTTATAGTATAAGCGTGATAAGCGAGTACACAGTCCACCTGATAGTAAATGGTTGCTGTGGCTCATAGACACCTACATCTATCCTCGTTTACGAATCAAAATACAGATGCGTTATCAGCCGCGAGGACTAAGATGGAATGCCTCTTTTCCAGTTAAAAGGTCCCCGGTTCTCTACACTCACTATACGAAACACAGGAGCATTAAGCTGTTATTTTACGCTGGTATTCTGTTAGAGCGTGATCCTTCTCCAGTCTAGCCAACCCATTCGTGCTATAATTATACAATTTAAAGAGCTGCAGCATGGCTCTCCAACGTATAAAAAATTTCATTCTATAATGGCCCAATTCCTTGGGTTAGAGCAATTAAACACCTGGAGTTAATATTAGATAATGCGATGAGCTTCACTATTTACATTAAAGCGGTTAAAAATAAGGAGATTTGAGTTTTACATAGCCTTTTTTCCCTTACAAATAAACACAAAAAGTTATCCTTAAGACACAAACTGCATAAGTTTTCTTAAAACCTGCTTACGACATATTATGACGTACACGGGTGTATCGTATTCCTCCGGAACGTCCTTTGAAGATTCAAGTTATCCGAAATAAATTCCTGCGTTACATCACAAGAGCTCCTTTTCATGTGAGGAACGTGGATCGCCACCGCGATCTCGATATGCCCACCACAGTCGGTGGACACGGAATTATTGTTAAGGTACTTTAGTTCGATAAATAAGCGCCCAAATACGTTTGTGGTAGAAGCGGATACGTACTCTCCAGAGAGGAAGGCACCCCCTTCCTAAGAGTCGTCCAAAGAACGTTCTTCTTGATACTTATGATGAGATCACTACCCAAATTAAGCTGATTTCTATGCCCTCCCCTCTTCCGGAGAGAGAATTCAATCCACTTCCACGAACACATACACACACACACACATACACACACACACACACACATACACACACACACACACACACACACACACACACACACACACACACACACACACACACATACACACATTCAAATAAAGTACAAATTATTAAGGCACCCCGCATTCTCCGGCGAACACGAGATTCAATACTCGTAATACGGCTCATTTCTAGTTTACGACCCGTTTCGCATATTCTGATAGCGCTTCAAGACGAGGTTCGTACTCTTTCTTCTAAAGGCCCCTTGAATCACATCGAGCCCTCCTGGCTAGAGAACGCCTTTTAAAGTTTTTTTTTCCATTCTGAAGTGAGGTATGAGCCTCTGCCGTACGGTAAAACAACAGTTGACAGTCATGCGTTATGTTACACAACTAACTACATAGATAATAAACTTGGTAAGCTTGTTAGCGATCGTCTCATTCCCAGCAGTTATCATCATCCACAAATTCCTTAAAATTATTGCTGCGATTGTTAAGAAATATCTAGTGTTCTAGTAATTTCCGGTCGTAAGAGTGAAATATCCTGGATTGACCTAGTAAGTTCTATATTTTTTATTTTATAGAGTATAAAAGCATATTCCGGGGAGCGAAGAGTTAGTTGTTTCGGGAACGCGAAAGTGAACTCTACTCCGGAAGGCGACTAATAGAATTCGATCTATGACATCACCGATTATTAAGGACATCAACGAAGTAGCTTAGCGATTTTGGACGAAGTAATTGTATACTTGCTGTGTGTGTGTGTGTGTGTGTGTGTGGAAAAATACATCCACTTTTCATGCAATCTGCATTTTTATTAAACCCGCTCGTAATATTATTATAACCCTTTTTATACAATCTTTTTTTAGTAAATTTTTTGAATATGGCAATAGACACTTTTTCCTTATACACAACAGATGCTTTGCCGTCGCTGCAGCTGTATTGATTTTACCTTACCTTTTATAAAAACTTTATTTTATTTATTTATACTTTCATGCACAAAGTAGTACATATGGCGGACATAATGCCATAGGGCATTCTCTCTTAGTAAATCATTAGGCTAAACAGAGATAGACATATAAGAGGCGGTACAGCAATAATCAAAAGGAAGAAAGGGTTATTATATATGCATATACATATACACAATAGATATAAATATTAAATCTATCAGAACAATTATAAAATATATATGAAAATAAAAGTTGTGTTAGTTCAACTTGCAACGATTTTTTCACGTGCTTACGGACTTGATATTTAAAAACAAACTTGTTTGTAGCTTTATTAATGTCAAGAGAGATGTCGTTCCAGAGTCTGATGGCCGTGAGGATGAAACAGTGTTATAAGTAACCAGTACGGTGTAAAGGAGTGAGCACCTTAAAATTTAAAAGGTACCTCTGATCCATCCAACTATAGGCCTATCGCCGTCACCTCCTTGTTCTCTAAAATAATGGTATCTATTTTTAACAGCCAGCTCATGCGGTACCTTGAGGATCACCAGCTGATTAACGACTGCCAGTACGGTTTCCGTCGCGGTCGCTCGGCTGGTGAGATTTTAGGTTACCTGACTCATAAATGGACGAAGGCAGTAGAGTGCATCACCAGTTTTCTTGCTGATCAAGGTCATGGTAGACGGTGCATGCTCCGATTACAAGTCCACGCTGGTGGTCCACAAGGCTGCGTGCTATCACCAACGCTGTATCTTCTGCATCTTGAGTCGAGACTTTGTTGAACAAAATCTCGGGCTGGGGGCGACTAAATCTAGTCCAGTTTAATCCCCGGAAGACATAAGTTTGCACCTTTACTGCTAAAAAGAACCCCTTCGTTGCATCTCCCCAGTTTCAAGTTACTCCCCTTGTTGCCTCGGCCAGTATTGGAATCCTCGGCGTCGACATATCGAGTGACGTGCAGTTTCGTTGTCACTTGGAAGAGAAGGCCAAATTGACCTCTAAAAAGCTTGGTGTGCTCAGCAGAGCGGGACAGTATTTCATGCCGACTCACCGCCTGCAACTTTACAAGGCGCAGGTCCAGGGCGCTCAAGTGCCAGCTCCTTCCATTTGATCGCATCCAGCGCACAGCAGTTCGAATCGTCGGCGACCGAGCTCTTTCCGATCGGCTTGACTCACTGGCACTGCGGAGAGATATTGCATCTTTTTGCATATTTTATCGCATCTACCACGGGGAGTGCTCTGAGGAATTGTTCAGACTAATTCCAGCCGCACAGTTTCACCATCGCACATCGCGACAAAACTCGCGATACCATCCGTACCATCTGGATGACTGGCGGTCCACCACCAAGCAATTTAAAAGAAGTTTTCTTCCTCGCACAACTTCCTTGTGGAATCAACTACCACCAGAGATTTTTTCGGACCGATACAACTTGGGGACCTTCAAGAAAAGAGCCCATTCCTTTTTAAAAGGCCGGCAACGCATCTGCAATCCCCCTGGTGTTGAAGCGTTCATGGGCGACGGTAATTACTTACCATCAGGTGAGGTCGTTTGCCCCTCTCCTGTAAAAAAATTTGCCGAAGAACGGCGAGAACTATTACGAGAATTTCCCAGGTATTGAAATTTCGATTTCAGATGCTCGGGAGCATATAGATTGTTCAGAAATTTGAAAAGGGTGCAGGGTATTCTAACATGTCTACACTGGCGGAGAGGTAGCCAAAATTTAGATGAGTACGAAAAGAAGACACATGGTGGAAATCCGCTCATTATAGTTCACATTTCGTCACGGACTGCTATTTTAAATTTCGCAATCTACATGGTTGGAATAGTAGGTGCTATACAGAATCAGAGAGTTATCAAATGGTAGAGTCATGTTGCAGCTATATTATGATTGTAGCTCTTACAGAATACCATCGTCAAATAGAAGGCTTAGTGCTGCTTTTTTAGTATAGTGAGTTACATAACCGAAACCTTTTAAAATGAAAACGAGCAATTTATTTTAGTTCTCCGGAGTGACAACGCGTCTCCATTTTGATTCTTAATTGAAGATAGATGTAGATAGCTATAGGTCACCACTTGTACTGAATTTGTGCTCGTTTTTCTCTCTTGTTCTATAAAAAAACAAGTTAGATTTTTTAAATTATGTATTAGTTTTTAATAGGTATACCAAGTTTTTTTCTTACATTTTCAATAAATTCTGAGCTATATTCAAAATTTCAAGTATCTAGCTCGAGGAGTTAGCTTAAAATCACTCACTAAATTCGGCCTGAATAGATATACAAGAAAGCGAGTTAATATAAACGTGGTAATAAAATAAAACATCTCGTCTCTTTAACGGTGTATTTTAATTTTGGACATAATATTTGGCATAAACGAGATGGTATTACAGCCATGATTAAAACAAAATTAAGTGAAATTACGCAGTAAGTCTATGAGTGAAATATTATAATTATTTCTTTGACGTAAGAAAATTAAATTTGGTTTTCCAAAGACGGTTCCTCTGACTTGATTTGAAAAGAATCGAAAAAATAACTTTATCCACCTTTCTGTCACTCTTTGACATATTACAATCGCATAGTATATACGGAATTCAAAACTATAACAGAATCATATTATGTAACTGAAAAAATTGCATGAAATAAAATGACCATAAAATTTGGAACTTATCAATGCCTAACTGCCCGAGCCGACGAAAACACCAGAGCAAACGAGACGTATCCGAGTAGACTAGCCCTCGCTAGCAGCACGTGGCAGACATTGTTCCTGATGGACCATAATAAAAAGAAATGGTTAACCCGTTGCCTACCCTTTATGTGATGATGCTCATCTATTTTAGAAAACAATAACAAATCTAACTATGTCAGTCACACACAGAGATCTTTCTTGTCTTTTCCGTACCCACCTCTTACAATATCCATGAGATTAACCTCTCAACCCCCTAGCGGTCTCATGAGACCGCGGCCATATTCCGTCAAAACCCATAAAAACTTATATATAGAGACTACTTTTTCATGAAGAAGTTTGGCATTATATAATCAATATGAAATATTATATCCTCTAGTGCAATAAAAAAACTGTTATCCTATGAATATTTATTTATAATCTACGTTCATTTCGTATGCAATTTTCGCGTGAATGTTATTGTGTTGATTTTTGGATTTTTCTAGTGTTTTATTAGTGTTTTAATATAAAATTCTAATGAAAGTATTTGTTTGAATATAATTTATCTTTTACGTAAATAATTTCGAGTAATATATATTGAAATAATTGTGATTTTCGACATTCGCTTGGTATTTTTTTTTTTGTTATCAAAATACAATAAAATCTTTCTATAATGAAGTAAAACCTGACTTTTGTTTAGACCACAGGATAGAGAATTTTGTATAGATTTTATAATGCTAGAAAGATAGTTTCTAAATATAAGTTTTAATGGTTTTCAGTGCTGAGGGTGGGTGCGGTCGCATGCGACCGCTCAGGATTTGCCGAGTGCATGCGACTGCATGGGATTTTTATGGCGCTTGAAGGATTCAATGGGGTAATAGATTTTAACACGCTACAATAAAGCCTTACCGTCTTTCAAAAATGCAATTATAACACGGTTTTAATGTGTACCTGTTGAATTTTATGCAAATTATAAACTTTACTTAAAAAATAAATAAAAGAATACTGATTTTTTATGGATATTTCACTTTTTTCCTCGTTTTTATATTAAATTTGCATTTTACAGGTGTTTTTATTGTAAAATATATGTCATAATAACATTTTTATATTCTTTAAAGTTTACACAATTATCATACAAAATAATTTCTAAAACTGCTAAACTAAATTATTGTTCATTTACAAGAAGTTGGCAAGAAGTTGGAAGTTGGCCAGGAAATTGTTTTATTCATTTTAGTAATTTGAAACCAGTATTTACTTAGGATATCCCTTTTCGTGTAGAGCAAACCAGGTTCGATCCGCCAATAAAATTGTTAAGTGCTAATTTACCACGTGACCCGGACAAACATACAAACATTGCAATTTAAATAAAAGCTTTTAAAAATGTATGAGGCCAACAGACAATAACACTCACATTTCGTGTTTCGTAAATAGAGAGAATAATTAATATGTGGCTTTAATAAGTTATGATGCTTTACAGTCAGCAGTGAAGGATTATGTCTTCGATCCAAATGTCATCACTGGCAACATGCACTGGTTGTATACACTCGTTTTCAAGTTTTAAGTAATAAGTGATAAAAAGATGGGACGATGGAGCTGGAGTGGCAATAGGCTGTCAATATACCTCGAAAAACCGACAACTGATAAGGAAGTACGATACTCAAACCGTAGCCTAGTACCGGTAAGCGAAATGTAAGACCCCATCCCTAATCAGATGGAGTAACGACCCGGTAAAGCTTGCAGGCATTTCATAAGATGGACCATGTTACTCTTTTGCCACCCACACTTGAATTAAAAAGCGAATATCAAATACCTTCTTAATATGCTTACCCTTCATCAAAAGTGGTCTGGTCTCATCGTAGAGAGGTGGCAGGCAGGTGGATTGACAACCCCGCTTCCCGTCGTAGGTCTTAGTACTTATATTTTATTACTATCAAACATGCATGTACACTTCTTTCATATCCATATATAAGCATCAATTACTACTACTTAAATATCTTTGGCAAGCATACAAACATGTTTGTTGGTTAAGAGTACTTTAAATTGTTCCCATCTTCGATATATTGACTCATTTTGATCGATAAAATTCTGTCAAGTGCCTCCCTTGCCGATTATTCTACAAATTTTTGCAGTTTATGTTTTTTCCGTCATTCTTTCCTCGTTCATTGTTTCTACGTATCTAAACCACCAAAACAATCCTTTCTTATTATTGGTCATATTATATATTTTTCGCAAACTGCACCTTTCTCTTATTACACGATTTCTCAATCTATCATATAGAGTCACCTCTACTTCTACAACATTAAATTTACTTGCATGCTTCTTGGTTGTCTCTATGTTCTCTCTCTTGTTCTTGGTTGTACCAGAATTATCTCATGGCGATGATAGAATATAATACCGTTTACACCAGACGTAAAATAACCAGATCAACGATATGAATGCAACTTCAGAGGAAATCTGGTACCATGATCACCAATCGGACCGCATATCGTCATTTTTGGCATCGTCACATTTGGCAGGAGAAGCACCTCCTGTTGTAAATAGGATTTGCCAAAACACATTCAACAGTGTACTTTGACTTAATGAAAAAAACATCTGTGAAGTTCACACGCGGTAGAAGTGAAAACTTCAAATGAAATGGAAGCCAAATTAAATAAATACTTTGTAGCAAATGATTTATTTAATATTTCGACCACAATTTCGGTATAACATAAAACTCACGCCTATCATCCAGAGGGGTAGGCAGAGACTACAGACTTCCATTTGGCACGATCCTGACACACCTCTCTCACCTCACGTACATACGTACATCACGTAAAATCTCACCATGCATGCTCGTCCGTTAAGGGTACTCCTAATTTGGCATGTTTTCAATAAATCGTTAACTTGGTCGATAAATTTCCGCCTAGGACGTCCGTTTCCACATCTGCCATTCACTACTGCAACATAAATTTTCTTTGTCACTCTTTCCTCCCTCATTCATACTTTCCACATGACCAAACCACGGAAACATTCCTATCTTATTCTTGGTCACAACATCGTCTTGCAAATCACACTCTTCTCTTATCACACAATTTCTCACCCTGTCATTCAGATTCAGCCCTAACATACTCCCTAACTACCGTATTTCTACTACGTTTATTCTACTCTCGTGCTTCTTCTGCCACACCCAGCTTTCACTATCATACGTTAAATTAGGGACCAACACAGCATTGTGAATTGCCATACGTGCCTTTTTTGACACAATTTGTCTCTTCACAATAGAGTGTAGGGCCTCGGTATAATATGTGAGATAATAATTTTATTTTATAGAAAATTATTATTACAATCTTTATTTTTAGACTCAATTTTGGTGTAATAAATCAAAAGAATATTTTCTTTATTGTGTATGAAATTGTTTTTTAATGGTGCCATCTACTTTATTCTATTGGTAAAGTCCAAAAGGCCCAAAGTTTGAAATCGTGGATTGTAATATATGGATTTGTATATTGAAATAATTTTGTTTAAAATGATTAATTTTATTCGTGAACGCACTACACGGCAAACGTCTCGATACCATCCACACCATCTGGATGCTTGGCGGTCCACCACTGTACGTTTCACAAGGAGTTTTCTTCCACGTACAACCTCTCTGTGGAATAGTTTACCACCGGCGATTTTTCCGGACCGATACGACCTGGGGACCTTCAAGAAAAGAGCTTACTCCTTTCTAAAGGGCCGGCAACGCACCCGCAATTCTCCTGGTGTTGCGGTTGATCATGGGCGGCGGTAGTCACTTAACATCAGGTGAGCCGCATGCTCGTTTGCCCCCTCTTCTATATTAAAAAAAAAATTTGTTTAATAAATTTATTAATAATTTATGTTGTTTATTTTAACAGCAAAAAATAGTATTAACCATCTTTAAAGCACCGCGTTAATATGTGGTAGAGCTACGCTGCAGCTGTTATGGTTGTAGCATGAATAAGTCGGCTCACAGAATACCAGCGTAAAATAACAGTTTAATGCTGCTGTGTTTTGTATGGTGAGTATAGAGAACCGGAGACCCATTTTACTGGGATCGCATACCATTTTGGTCAAAGGTGACAACGCATCTGTATTTGGATTCTTAATTGAGGTTAAACGTAGATGTCTATGGGCCTCAGCATCCACTTACCATCAAGTCAAAAAAACCGCACAAAGAAGAGATCGAGATAATAGAAACACTGTACTAAAATAAACCTACTAGCAATAGTAAATTTTTAAAGACAAACAAAAGATATTAGTCGAATGGTGGATTCGAACCCACAACCTTTTGAGTTCACGATCCACACTTTGGTCTATCTCATTCCCTCGCAAGTGAAATTCTATAGATGTATATCTTTGTCTCTTTTTAGTGTTGCTTTTTGGTTTCATCGAGTTTCAAATCACGACGATTCTAAAAAAAGTTTGGATTTCAAAGAAAAAAAACAACATAAAGGTTTGTCTTACGCTTTTAAATCTACTGCGATACA
Source organism: Parnassius smintheus behrii (assembly GCA_036936625.1). Taxonomy (NCBI): domain Eukaryota; kingdom Metazoa; phylum Arthropoda; class Insecta; order Lepidoptera; family Papilionidae; genus Parnassius; species Parnassius smintheus. Next base: position 28,665,197 of record JAUPFT010000022.1, read on the forward strand.
ATCTCAAACTTTTACGTATGTTCATAAAATACATGTAGTTAAAAACACTGGCTTGAGGTACAATCAACCCAGTTTGCAAGCGTAGATTTTATGATCGCTACTTTTATGATTCACGCTTATTACAACTTGCACTTAGTTTATTTAGGAAGGAAGAGTATACTTAGTTTATGAGAAAAACTATAAAAGATCATGACGGAAAGTAAAGCAAATCAGAGACTTAATTATCTGATGTGAGGTTACATAACATGTTTTTCTTTTCTGCGTTAAGAAAATTAAAAATTTATTATTGTAGTACAAAATATTTAAATAAAATAGAAGAAATTTAAATTATAATAAAAATTGTAAAAAACATGAACTTCTCAGCTCTCGTTTTCTTATAATTATAACACTAATAAATATTATAACATATAATTATAATTGTGTTGAAATAAGATAAGAATTTAGAAAGTTCTTTGGACGACTCAATCATCTAACAGAAGTGGTCAGTAACCAATATCATTTTAGCTTACATTTATATATATATATATATATATATATATATATATATATATATACATATATTAAAATTGGGATTTTTAATATACATAATTAAAATGACAATTTTATTATTTTGAAAAAGAAAAATGTTTACCTGTTAAGAAGAACATTGTTCAGACATTTGATTATTCATTTATTTACATCATCGTTATCATTACAACCCTTCACAGGAACACTAAATATAGGCCTTTCCCAAGGAACGCTACAAAGCATTCGTTTATATATTACACTATATCAAAAACAAATAGGTAGCAAAAATATACATTTATATTACGTAGTCATACGGCGACTCTGAACTGGTACTCGAAACTCCATATTTTTAAAGGAAGTTAGGTAATAGTTTATATTTATTCGAATCCAGCAAATAACTTAAAATAACTGTTGACGTAATTAAACAGATTTTACTTAAGGGAGATCCGTGGTGTCCTCCCGACTTCGTTATTAAAGTCATACACCTACCTACCTCCGCAAGGCGATATGTTACCTAAATCATTTTTCCGAAGACACTGAACGAACAATGTTCAAAAGAAATTACTTATTTTATGTCGCAGCCAACTAGCTTAATTAGCCTTTTATTTAACAGTCTGGCCTTTTTAATAAAAAAAAAACTCCGTTCAACTAGCGGCCTGAATGATATTCAGCCGATTAGTATAAATCAACATTGCACCAATCTTGTAATATCAGCAACGGTAGGTTATGGTGTGGCTATAGTAGACACTTTATACAATGTAACATAACACTTAACGCATAATCAGGCACATACCATTCACTATTATACTAATTAGGTTTACCTATGTGCTATAAGGTAAAAATACTAGGCTGTTAACTGTGAGCTAAAATAGAATCTTACAGAGACATTTTTAAATATGTCCAACCAAATCACACTTGATAAAATGAGCGCTAAATATCGATATCAATTTTTTTTACCATAACCGATACCCGATCTCGATACGAGAACCGATAACCATTTTTCTTTTAACTTAAACCTTGCAGTAACCAAAAAAAATCCAAAAGTTAGTGGCGCAACTCCGGACATCAGTAGCGACCCATATTAATAAACTAGTATACCGACATCCTGCTAACCGGGTCACACGAAAACTGAAAGAGCAACCTCGCGTTGCTCCTTCAGTTTTCGTGTGCTTTCGTGTGCTCAGTGTTCGTACAATGGAGCTACGTCACTTTATTATGTATTACAGTGCGCTATCTATCTGTCTAGTTTCTTCAAATATCTTCTCTTCTAGGAGACTTAGAAGCTTCACTAACAGCTTTTCACTACTTTTAGGGTGACAATTTAACTGTTGTGTAGTACAATGGAAACCTTCAAATGAAATGAAATGTGAAATAAAAATATTTCGTGGCAAATGATTTATTTAATATGATATTCAACCACAATTGCGGCACAAAATCTTACAATCTTTATTTTATGACTTAATTTTTCTATAGTATACCAAAGGAATATCTATTAAGAGAAAAATTGTAATGGGGCTATCTATTTCATTCTATAGATAAAGTCATTTGATCGAACAAAAAACCAAATTGATTGACTCTCAAGGTAGTACTTAAAATAGACGCTAGCTGGCCCAAAATGATGAAATCGTGCATTGAAAATAATTTTATTCAAAATGATTAATTTCATTTATTTAATAAATTTGATAAATATTTATATTGTTTATTTTAACTGTAAACTTTTATATTAATCATCTTTCAAGCAGCGCGCAAAGAGGATACCGAGATAATAAATAGGAAACACTGTATTAAAAAAACGACGGGTTGCACTCCGGCAGAAATAAAAACTTGAATATTAACGTTGTACATTTTTGATATTTTGGAATGATTACGGAATAATTTTGCACGAATTGCTTTAATTATCATACACGAACATTTGCGCAAGCGCCCTGCGCCGCCTAAACGAAACAGCAGGCGCAGGCATATCTTTTCGCCGCTCTCTTTCCATCCGCCTTACGAATTTTCGATCAGGATCACGTGTCCTGACGCGAGTTTAACACTTTATATCCATTACAAAAAAGTGTACAACGCCGCTAAAGAAGTTTTCACTTCAAAAATCTACTAACTAGTTTTTTTAAGACCAACAAAAGACATTACTCAAATGAAGGATTCGAACCCACAACCTTTTGAATTCGCGATCTACACTTTGTTCTATCTCATTTTCGCTCAGGTTAAATCCTATAGATGTATATGTGTAACTATAAATCTTGTAGTGTATAATTTTGTCTCCTTTTAGTGTCGTTTTTTTCGTCAAATCACAACGATTCAAAAAAAAGTTTTCACTTCAAAGAAAAAAACAGAAATAAAGGTTTGTGTTATGCTCCAAAATTTACTGCGATATAATCTCAAACTTTCACATATACTCACGAAACACATATAGTTAAAAACACTGGCCCGAGGTACAATCAACCCATTTTGCAAGCGTAGCTTTTATGATCGCTACTTTTATGATTCACGCTTATTACAACTTGCACTTAGTTTATTTAGGAAGCAAATGTATACTTAGTTTAAGAGAAAAGCTGTAAAAGATTATGATCTATCGTAAAGCAAAGCAGAGGCTTAATTATCTGATGTGAAATTCCATAACATGTTTTTCTTTTCTTTGTTAAGAAAATCACAATTTTATTACTGTAGTACAAAATGTTTGAATAAAATAACATAGTTCTCAGTTCTTGTTTTTTATTATTATAATAATAGTAAATATTATAAAATATAACTATAATTATGTTAACATATGTAAGATAAGAATTAAGAAAGGTCGTTGGACGACCCAATCAGCTAACAGTAGTTGTGTTATTTTACCCCCTTTTTTGTTTTAATAACGTCAGTTTTAATTTTTAGCAAAAGAAAATAATTTACCTGTTAAAAAATTTGTTCAGACATGTGATTGTTTATTTATTTGTATCATCAATATTACATCCCTTCATTAGTTCGCTGCTAAATATAGGTATTCAACAAAGAATGCCACAAAGCATTTATTTATATATTATGTTATATTAAAAACAAATATCAAAAATACACATTTATAGTAAGTATTGATGAACGAATGTATATTCGTGAAAAAAACTGACGGGGAAGAAATTTCGACAGTCTCCTATTGGTAGGTAAGCAAAGTGTAGAGCAAAACCATGATGTGACGACCTGGTGAGACATACAGAAGGTCGATGGATGCCTGTGTTTTGGCGTTCCTTGTCCTTCCTTGAAGGTTTAACTTTTGAAGGACTGTAATGATGATGACGATGATTATGTATGTTCGTGTAAATATGCAATGAAATTGTTTTTTCCTTCATACATGCCGGCTGCTAACACTATCTTGCATTGACATGATATTTTATAAGCTTGATATTTGATGGGCTCAGCGCGTCTTGCAATTCTAAAACACTGGTTTAGATAAAGTTGCTTGATTGGAAATGTTGTTCTGCCGGACTAGAATCAAATCCATCCATTCATTACATCCTATCAAAACTCCACTGTTATAAACATAAGCCTCCCCTATATATAGCCTCACGAGAATATTGGCACAATTACTACTCTTGGTAGGCGCGTTGGTACTGCAATTTTATTATTTTATATTTTTAGTTGTCATCAGACAGATGATCATTCTTTTTCACAAAATCATATTCCAATCGGTAGAAATCTATCCGTCTCAAACTCTATAGGTGACACGCTTTATACGCCTATGCCCTTTTAATTCTTTAGTAGTAATACGGCAACTCCGAATTGGTACTCGAAGATCTGTATTTTTAAATAAAGTTAGGTAATAGTTTATATACTTAGAATCCAGCAAAGAACTTAAAATGACTGTTGATTTTACAAAAAAGATTTGACTTAAAACAGATCCGTCGTGTCGTGTCGACAGCATTATTAAAGTATACACACATACCTCCCAAAGGCGATATATGTACCTAAATCCTTTTTCCGAAGACACCGAACGTACAACGTTCAAAAAAAAATTACGATGCCTAAATACATAAAATTCCTTTCGTCCGTAACATTCTTTTGTCATAATTTTCTACAGCGAAATCTCAAGTAGGATTAGAGTTCCGAGTTATCAGTTCTTTCCGCATGACTGAATGACAAACGCGCGAGGCAATCCACTTACTTTCTTTCCAATCGACTCCAATTTGTTACCACTCCAATATTTTAGTTGCTCTGAAGTGAGTTCTCAATAAATATATGTTTTTGCTGGAAGTATTGAAATGTGAAATCGGCATTTATCAACAGCTTTAATAAATGAACATTAGTATACAACGGGTTTGTATACATAAGCGGATTGGTAATCGATGAAAACTATGTACGTCTAGCATATTTCAATTCTTCTTCTACTCTATCAGCCCTTAAAACTGCGAGGCATTGGCCTCTTCCATCACAGACAGAGTCCCCTTGATGCTTCTGTGCATCGCTGGTATGGGTATTTTAATAACTGGCGCAAACGAAAGGTATAGTCGCCTATTACCATCAAATGGTACCTATGCTTATGGGGGATGCCCCATACATTGTCTCTTAGTGGGAATATTTGCCATAGTTGCTTCGCTTGGCAACCGTAGTTTTTATTATTATTATTATTATTCGATACTAACAAGACGCTGCTGCCCATCTTCTTATTTGTTTCGCTATATCACCTTTTACGACATACGAGATGATTTAGCGCGATGGATATTCTTACACTTCTGCTTACTTCTTCTGCTGCCGCAATAGAAACAATTTTTTAAAATATCGTCTAAAATTTTGAAGAGTTATGTTGTTCAAATTAAGAATGAAAGATGAAATTGAATAATATTTCACTTTCTATTAAATTTGTCGCTATGGTACACGTACCACCTACTGTAAGTTAATTGCACTGTGTCTATAACCTTCGCGTAAGTTCAAGCAATAAGTTGACAAAGTTTTACCACAATCAGATTATTGGTATGGCAGCGCATAAAATACGAACAAACGAACGTAATTTTTTATATATTAAGATAAATAATAAGCAAAGTAATGAATCTGTACAATTCTTTAAAAATTTAAACAGTTCTGGAATCGACAGCACACGTGCGATATAAATTACTTTTATGATCATAGCTCTTCATGTAGAAGTGATGTATGTTCTTCGCACACCGTTGAATTCTTCTTTGAGATTTATATTTTGTTTTATTATGCTTGAGTTCAATGTTCCTTTATTTATCATTTATTTACGCATCATAAAAATATACAATTATTGCTGGGGCAAAGTGTCATCCGTCTGCCTTACCTCCGTAGTAAATGAAAGATCTACTTGATTATCTAAAATTTTGCAACGTAATTCGCTGACGCTGCACAGAAGCAAAGAATGCGATATATACTACACTAAAATGATTTTTTACACTGATACTTTCATATTTTATAGTTAAAGCAGCTTGAGTCCGCACAGTTTTATTCAAAGATAAATTCAAAGATTTTCTGCAGCTTTTTTACGATTACTTTCAATATCTTTTAAAATATTCGATAATTCCAGCACAGACTCCAGCCGAGTAAGTACAGTACGCTGATTATTCAAATCAAATATCGCGCGCTTCCCTGGCTTCCTGGGTCACACTTCCGTCCCTTTTCACGAAATCGCTCCCACAGATTGCAGGAAAGTGAGAGAAACAACATTGCTCCTGTTAAACACTCCAAAGTCAGATTTGTAGAGAGTGTATCAGTAAATCCGCTGGTAGCCGGTAAAAGTGAATCATTTATGAGTTTTGGTTGTAAAAGCAAACAGTGTGCGTATGCATTCCCTCATAAAATGGAGTGGTTTAGCAATGACTATGTTTGGGATGCTGAGGGTTGTGGTCTAAATTCTGCGTGATATAAGTATTTGTAAGGTCTACATATTATAATTCCGGGTCTGAATGTACACCCTTGTAAAAATTTTGTAAGTAAACTGCTTTCATAATACTGGAGAAAATATTGGTATGACGGTTTTTTTATTATTAAAAAAGTGATAGAAACAGTTTCCAAACTGCGGTATATTTCAACCGACGACTTTAAGTTTTGTAATTCTTATATCTCAGTTCATTGTCGTCTGGAAAATAATATGGTGGTTTGTGTAAGTCGAATAGAACCTCTCTGTATTTGTTAAATATAAGAATATAACTAATAGGCAAAAAAAAATTTACTGAACTTGAACAAAATTTTGAACGGCTCGGCGTAGACTATCGCTAGTGAATGGAGAGAGTGAAAGTTGTAAGCGCGATCGAGACACGTGCACATTTCTTTCGTTAAACACTCATCATCGTTCTGTAGGCACCAGGTGGCTGAGTGGGGAAGGCTGATACATCGTTCCAGCTAACATTTGAATCGGCCGTATTCAAAAAGACCTAGCCGCAATACGCCTTTCTCTCTTTTGTACGCCGATGATCAAGTTATTCTTGCGTCGTCAGCGGCCGAGTTGCAAATGATGGTTACATTAATGAACGGATCATTAAAAGAAAGGGATATGAAAGTGAACGCAAGTAAGACGAAGGTTATGGTTTTTGAAAGAGAAGAAAGTAAAACGATTTGTGAAATAATAATAGAAGGTGAGTTGATCGAGCAAGTAGATGAGTTTGTATATTTGGGCTGCGTATTTAGCAGGGATGGGAGATATGATAAGGATATAGAATGACGAGTGAATGCGGGAAATAGAGTAAATGGGGCCTTGCACTCTATTATGAAGAGAGATATGATAAGGATATAGAACGACGAGTGAATGCGGGAAATAGAGTAAATGGGTCCTTGCACTCTATTGTGAAGAGTCAAAATGTGTCGAAAAAGGTAAGTATGGCAATTAACAATGCTGTGTTGGTCCCTACTTTAACGTATGGTTGTGAAAGTTGGGTGTGGCAGAAGAAACACGAGAGTAGAATAAACGCAGTAGAAATGCGGTCGTTAAGGAGTATGTTAGAGCTGAATCTGAATTACAGGGTAAGGAATTGTGTAATAAGAGAAGAGTGCGGTTTGCAAAATGATGTGGTGACCAGGATTAAGAAAGGAATGCTTCGGTGGTTTGGTCATGTGGTTTGGTCATGTGGAAAGAATGAATAAGGAAAGAGTGACAAAGAAAATTTATGGTGCAGAAGTGAATGGCAGAGTCGGAAAGGGACGTCATAGGCAAAAATTTATCGACCAAATTGGCGATTTATTGAAAACGGGCCAAATTAGGAGTACCCTTAACCGACGAGCATGTATGCGTAGGTGTATGGATGTGAAGGAGGCAAGAGAGATGTGTCAGGATCGTGCCAAATGGAAGTCTGTAGTCTCTGCCTACACCTCTGGGTGACAGGCGTGAGTGTTTATGTTATGTTACCTAGCCGCAATACTTGCTTTCGTAGTGCTTGCAGCTATGTATTTTTGGATACAGCGCCGTTTACGATTGCAGATTATTGACGTTCAACCGGAATGACGTTACGATACATTAACTGAAACGGCAGACAATGTCTAGCCTGATTACAGAACGACTAGTTATGTCCACATTCTTTACGACAACATGTCTATGCATAATGCAAAAGCGTTAGTAAATGTTGCAGTATTAAAGACAACCCGCTGCATTTGTTCTTTATGTAATGCATGGCACTTAAAGCTCAGCATTATGAGCCGCATTATAGAATGCAAAATGCTCTTTTTTTATAGAAAAAGAGTGACAAGTGAGCACAACAGTCTACCTTATGAAGTGGTGTCTGTGGCCCGGAGACATCTACATCTATCCTCGTTTGCGAATCAAAATGCAGAAGCGTTGTCAGCCTTGAGAACTAAGATGTAATAACTCATTTCCGGTAAAAAGGGTCTCCGGTTCTCTACACTCACCATACGAAACACAGCAGCATTAAGCTGCTATTTGACGCTGGTATTCTGTGAGATAATACATTATATGACGTGCATAATAGGTAAGTTTTTATTAATACGTCTTATTTCTTACTTTACTGCAATATACACATTCATGCCGACCGAATGCAGCAGATGTCACTCGCGCCGGAACCAAAAACTATTCGTTTCAGGTTATTGTTTTTTTGATTTCGATCTTTCTTTCATACTTTTACGGACTTAAATTTGTAAGAATAATTATGTTCTGTATACATAAGATCTGGCAAACACTCACCTGGGTAACTTTTGAGCTGCTCTACATTTACCGGGCCCAGTGTGATATAGCTTCTGGCCAAATATGTCCACTATTTTCTTTTTCCAGAGGTCAGGTATGGAAAACTGCCTTAGTTACCGACGAAGCAGGGAAATGATATCTTATCTACTGCCGATAACTGAACGCGAACATAATGTGTACCGTCAAAAGCGTTATTGCTTGCGTTCAATCCGGATCACAAGCAATACTCTAATGCCACTACATAATATCATACATAAATACCACTTTTTAAGCTCTGTGGAACCCCTTTGAAAAAAGTTGAGACCTGTAAGTACCTCGGCCACTGGATCACAGAAGACCTGAAGGGCAACTAGGATATTGAGAGGGAGCAGATGTCACTGTCTTTCCGCCGTAATATGTTGGCCCGCAGATTTGCTAAATGTACTGACGAAGCAAAGATTACGCTTTTAAAGGTTTACTGTCAGTTATTTTATACGTGCTGTCTGTGAGTTAACTTTACGCAAAGGACATACAGTTATCTTCGCATACAATACAATAACGCGTTCCGGGTATTGATGGGGCTGCCGCGTTTCTGTAGCGCTTCTGCTATGTTTGCGGAGGCTCACGTAGATGGTTTCACCCCCAGAATGCGAAAACGTCGCGCTTCACACCTTAGGCGCATTCGCGACAGCCCCAACAGCATCTTGAGCACATTGGCAGACCGTTGGAACTCGCCGATGCTTGCTCGATGGATACGGCTGCACGCAGTCAAGTAGTCTACTTGCGGGCGGGGCCGGGTGCCATATTTATTTGTGTGGTTTTTCTGTTTGTATGTGTTTTATGTTATATGTTTTATGTTCAACTGTCAATTACTAACTTTAGTTATACTACTCTGTGTAAAAAGTATCGGGAATATGTCAATAAAAGGACCCGCGTAAAAGAGGTCGTTCTAATTTTTTTACTGCATGTTGGTAGCACTGTACTGATTTAGCACGCAAAGTTTGAGCTGGATCTGTCATTTAATTTGTTTTAAACTACACTTTTGTTGGTCATAGTTTTGAGTTCTCGGCGATTTTTACAATGGAAAATATTTTGAACAAAGAGTGTGCCTTAAATTTTGTGTTTTGAATGATATTTCATGTGGTGAATCACTAAAAATGTTGCGAAATACCTACGGCGAATCGTGTATATCGAAAACAAGGGCTTATGAATGGTATAAGGCTTTTAAAGAAGGTCGAGAAGTAGTAGTAGATTTGCCTCATTCTGGTAGACCTTCAACCGCTACGACCAAAGAAAACATCGACAAAATCAAGAAGCTAGTGCTCGAAAATCGACGTATGAGTCTGAGAGAGTTGGCTAGTGAGGTGAACATATCTTTTAAGTCCGTCCACAACATTCTCATTGACATTTTAGGCATGAAACGCGTCGCCGCTCGACTAGTTCCAAAAGAGCTCAATTTTGTTCAAAGAGCGCAGCGAAAGCATGTCGCTGAAGACATGGTTTCCCGAGCTTCTACGGATCCGACCTTTATGAAACGTATAATAACTGGCGACGAGACATGGGTTTATGAGTACGACATGCAAACAAGCCAACAGTCTTCAGAATGGCGTTTCGAAAACGAGCCGAAATCCAAAAAACCGCGGCAAAGTCGCTCCAAAATGAAGGTGATGATGACAGTTTTTTTTGCCTACGGTGGTGTGGTTCACTCCGAATTCCTTCCAAAGGAAGAAACAGTGAATAAAGAATATTATTTAGGCGTCATGAAGCGTTTGCGTGAGAGTATCCGCCGAAAACGTCCAGATTTGTGACAACACAACTTATGGATGCTGCACCATGATAATGCACCATCACACACAGCCATTATAGTGAAAGAGTTTTTAGCGAAAAATTCAACAAAAGTTCTCGACTAAGCACCGTATTTACCTGATATGCCTCCGTCTGACTTTTTTTATTTCCCAAGTTAAAATTACCACTTCGAGGAAAACGTTTTGAGTCGATAGAAGCCATAACAAAAAATTCGCTGAATGAGCTAAAGGCCATACCGCAAATAGCCTATGAAAAATGTATGGAAGACTGGGTGAAGCGTTGGAGATGTTGTATTGCAAGCGATGGGGCCTACTTTGAAGGCGATAAAATAAATTTAGATGAATAATTTGTATTTTTGGTTTTATGGACAAATTTCCGATATTTAGTACACAGAAGGTAAGCTCTAAAAATTGAACTATATTAACCTATATGGATCATGATGTCCGAAATAAACGTTTATTATTATTATTATTAATTAAGGATCAATAATGACAGATTTCTTTTCGCTTTGTGTATTAACTAAATTAATTTTGCGCGTGAATCAAGCATAATGCTAAATGAACTGCGTGAGAGTTGTATACAAAATTAAATATACAGGATAAATACAAATAGTTTACGTATATTCTTGTGCAAACATTGAATCGTTCTAAGCAGCGTATAAATATTTGTCCTGACGATCAAATAGGACTTGTGTGCAATTATAATTTAGCAAACACTTTCTTCTCTATTTACTAAACATAACAGCTTTGTTAATGCTTTCCTTGTTTTGCTATTATCTTTTATACTATCTTTTTATATAGTATATGAATGTTAAACGAGTACACAGTCCACCTGATGGCATATTTATGCCATCAGGTAGACTGTGTACTTATTAGCGTGTGTAGGTAGACGCGTTATTGTATTGTTTGTATAGACGTCCACATCTATCCTCTTCTTCCCCTTAGGACTAAGATGGAACCCCTAGAAATGATATCTGGTTCTCTACACTCTGCATACGAAACAAATGTTATTAATTTTAATCACATTTTATTCGGTGCATTCTCTCTGTCTATACGCGGTATAGGCACAAGGAAGCACCGATGTTATGTGCAAGGCTTTCTTACATTACTAATGAAAGTACCTAACATAATTATTAATTGTTTTATAGAATTAGTTCCAATTTAATATTTCCAATAATCTAATTTCTTTCAATACAGTGCTTATATTTAACCATTTATATTTTGACCTTGATTCCTTTTTATGACTCTCTTAGCAATACCCTCACAATATCCTATAAATTTTTTCCTTGTATTTTTCTCCATCAACATTAGCCAAAGGTTGCCGATTTCCAGTTTAACACCGAATGCTGTTTCAAACTCCTGTCTCTCTTTACCATAAATGGGACACTTGAGAATTACATGCAGCACTGTTTCCTCAACTCCTGGTTCACAGATACATGATGAGTTCTCCTTACACTTGAATCGGTACAAGTATTCGGAGAATCCACCATGCCCGGTCATGACCTGTGTCATTGTAGGAGACAGTGCTGTTTCCCTGACCAACTTATATGCATTTATAGCATTTGGGAGAAAGACCTTTGTTACTTTACCCGTAAAATCAGCTTTAAGATGCTATTTTTGCTTGTATTTTATGTGAACGTGGTCCTTACTCAGTCAAGTCGACCCATTCGTGCTGTCACCATAATACAGCAGCAACGTGGCTCTACAACATGGATAATATAAAATGAAGACGTTCGGCCGCGTCTGTTTGTGTCTTTGCATAAGGCCTTGAAATTACTTGATGTATTTTTGTACGGTTTTTGTCATTTGCAGTTAAATCTCTCGATTTAATTTTTTTAATGTTAATTAATTCTTAAAATATTTTTCTTTCAATCCCATTTTTTTAAAGCAGGCGTTTTATTTTTAATTTATTTATTTAAGTAGGCGGTTACTACGGACTTATTTTTTAAAAGCTAATTAAAACGAATTCCGGCATTGAGTAATCTCGACTGTAAGCAGTTGTGGGAAATGAATTTTTTAAAATAATGTGCTCTATATAGAATTTCAGTCTCGGTAGTCAGTCTGAAAGGAGACAAGCCGTCTGCTTAGGTCAGGACACAGATTACCTCCTAATAGATTCCGCATGCAGGGCCACAAACGCGCGCAACACAACATGCTTGCTGTAGCTAGATATCAGTGTCGACCAAGTTTGTGACCCGTAGGCACGTCCGAGTTCTTGACAATTTAAAAATAGTCTTGTATGCAAAATATATTACAAATGGCTTCCTGTGCAGTATAATAGTGTGGCAAGTCAGCTAAGATATCCAGTCATCAAAAAGATGGCATAAAATTTCATCGGTAAGTAAATTCTATTCTTATCACGTTAAGATATTTCAATTGCACCGGAGTTCAACTTATACTGGTAATACAAAGTGATAACAATTAAGCACCCGTTGATGTCTTTTTGAAATGTCCCTTTCACTCATTATATAAATTACATTAGTTGTCTTTGTCTAACGACAGCACGTGTATCGATAGTGTTGTAATTTATAAGTAGATATTTATTTGGACATCATTTAAATTTTTAGTCATTATTTTACAAAAATAGTAGTGCATCATTCTGGTACACCTATATGTTATAGGTTTCCTAAATGCCCCGAAAGGAAAAAAATGTGGATCTACTTTGCTAGTTGTCGAGTTTGTGTAGCTACTTGTCGAGGGGACCAATGGTTTCCAACCAAAAATAGTGTGCTATGCTCAAGACACTTCGCCGAAGACAATCTTCATATTATGAAAAACTGTAGAAGGCTGTTGGATTCCGTTATACCATCTCTATACTTGCCAGTTTTAGTATGGACTTTTACATTTTTTTAAAGTATAGTACCAATGTAGATTACACAATAACTAATAGCATTAAGTGGTTGATTGAAACGTGATATTCTAATATTTATGCGAATGTTACACGTCGAAATTAAACTATTTTTAACGGATTTATAAATCATAAAACAAGTGAAAGTTACGTATAATGTGATTATTGTTATTCTAATGTTACATGAACTTCAGTAATATCTTATTATTATTATTACTAAGTACATAATATAAACACAAACGCCTGTCACCCAGAGGGGTAGGCAGAGACTACAGACTTCCATTTGCCACGATCCTGACACACCTCTCTCGCCTCCTTCACATCCATATACCCACGCATACATGCTCGTCGGTTAAGGATACTCCTAATTTGGCCCGTTTATAAATAAATCGCCAATTTGGTCGATAAATTTTCGCCTAGGACGTCCCTTTCCGACTCATCCATTCACTTCTGCAACATAAATTTTCTTTGTCCCTCTTTCCTCATTCATTCTTTCCACACGACCAAACCACCGAAGCATTCCTTTCTTAATCCTGGTCACAACATCATCTTGCAAACCACACTCTTCTCTTATCACACAATTTCTCACTCTTACTAAGTACATCTAAATTTGAAACACGTACCGTATGGTTTATTAATTAACAATGCTACTTTTAGGTACAGCACTTGGCAAAAATACTGTCACCACCGAGAGGAGAGAGCACACACAAAGGATTCACACCATTTTGTTAGTGAGATAAAAGACCTACATCTCGCTGACAATGAAACTATGGTCAGTTTAGGTGTTCAGTCACTATTCACATGCCTACCTATTGAAGACTGCATCTCAATTGTGACTAGGAAGCTAGAAGATAACAACATGCCTGCAGAATATGCAGTATTACTCAAACACTGCTTCACATCTGGCATTTATTTTGAAAGCAAGAGTTCTACAAGCAAGGTGATGGTGTGGCGATGGGCTTACCTGTATCTCCTAAAGTCGCCGATATATTCATGGGGGACTTTGAGGAGAAAGTCTTCTTACTGCTCCTGTAAATCCAAGATTCTACAAGCGGTACCTAAAAGACACTTTCACAATTTTACCATCTGACAAAGCAACTGCATTTTTATACCACCTTAACTCCATAAACTCTAAAATACAACTCACAATGGAGTTAAGGACAAATAATTCTTTAGCTTTCTTATATGTTTTAGTCATCCGAAATCCTGATACCACTATTGGTCACATTATGTATAGGAAAAGAGCCATACCAACCGATGTTTAAATGGTGAATCTCGCGATCATTCTTCACAGTTAGATACCGTGGGTAAATCTTTGTTTCAGAGAGCACAAGGGATCTGTAACAAAAAACATCTGACCACCGGGCTTCAGCACGTCAAGCAAGTATTGCAAGACAACAAACTTTGGGTCCCACGCCTACGTCATAGAAACCGAGTGAAGCCGGCCACAGTCTATGGATGGGTGCTACCACCTGCCATCTGCAATATCTACGCAAATCCAAGGATAGCACTGAAAGATTTCAACATACTGTTGCGCACCTAAGTTGACGTCTGGCACTAGCCCCATCTAGTGTCGCATAACGGAGCGAGGAGAGCTTTCCAGAAAATGACATGACTAATCTTTTAACCAACAGCGCCATCTAGTATCGAATTGAAGAACTAAGCTTTCTAGAAGGCTCACATTCGAACTTTCTGCGTCTGGTCGGTCGGCGCCCGATGTTTCGGCGTAAAAGTGTATTTAAACCCGCCGCATGCCGCGATTGGGGCAGTATTGAATTTGGCGAGACAAGCGAAGCTTCGGAGCGAAACAAAGTGAATCAGTGTGATTAATTATTAGTGTTTTAAGTTATAACTGGTGTAAAGAAAATTAAAGTGTAAAGGGGAATGCCCACTCTTCATAGACACTTCGGCCATTATATGGGCCACATATAAAAGCATATAGATATGATAATATGCAATTAAAACAATGAAATGGTAAAGGAATTGCTTTAAAAGAAGTCGGGGTTTTGAAGATATATTTTTATTTACACAAATGCAGTTTTTTTTAACAACTATTTGTATCGATTTTATCGCGTTTTATTTCTTTGATTTTTAATTTCAGGCATTTCGGGTGCTTTCCAGCACCCATGGTTACGGCGGACTGAGGTGACTGACGTCCCGATGTCAGTGTTAACCCGGAGTACCTTCAGATTTTTAATTTTTATTTATGGTCCGATCTACAGAATGAACTTACTGTGTCTTGCAGTGATATGCTTGGGTTTAATTTTAATTTCATTAAAACAGGGTTCTAAGCAGGAGGTAGTACCAAACCTCCTTCTCTATTGAAAAAAGAATTTTTTTATTTCAATAGTCTCACGTATCATCCTGGATAGGAATTGATGTACCTTTTAGAGGATTTGTGGTCTATCAAATCTTTTTTTTATGTCTATCTGGTTGGGGCCATCCAGGGTATGATCACAAACTGCAAACTTCCCTGAACTTTGATGCTTCACGTCAGCTCGCTTCAAGATGTAGCCAATCTTGTCTGTGACATCCCTGACAAATGCTAGTACTGGACATGCTTGACTGTGGCCGGCTTCACTCGGTCACTGTGACGTAAGCGCGGGCCCAAAGCTTGTTGACATGCAGAACCTGCTTGACGTGCTGAAGCTCGACGGCCAGATGTTTGCTGCCATAGATCCCTTGTGCTCTCTGTAATAAAGATTTGCTCACGGTAACTAACTGTGAAGGATGGTGGTGAGATTCATTGTTTTCTATACACAGTGTGATCTATGGTGTTGTCAGAATTTTGGATGACTAACGCATCTAGGAAATCTAAGAAATTATTTGACTCTAATTTACACATCAATACATCATTCAGGAACTGAGCAGGAAGCAAAATATTAGTCTGATGCCGTGCCCAACTCAAATACCATATTACTGTCATAACATGGGCACAGCATCCAACAGTTCGACGGTCGACAGTACTTTATAATTGCACTTCTACCAGAACCATTGCCACTAATTAAAATATATATAAACTACACTTTTGCGACTAATGGTGATGACTTGCAATTCTAGCCCTAAGTAAAGATCAGCTAGGGCTTAAGTTTATTCCTTCCATAACGCTGCTCCTCAGGTTATTACAGAGTTCTATCCGGTAGCAATTATGCTCACCATAATAGTAGTGAGCTTGCTTTGATTGTTATGTGACGCAAGCAATTAATATTAAGTCGCTGTAAGTTAAAACAGAAAATTCACATTTTAAAATCTACATTTATATTTCTAAAGTCTGCCTGCCCTAGCTCTATTAAGATTGCTTTCCCTAGCATACTCAGACAAATCATTATTTGTCTCTATATTTTGGTGAACTATTTCAGGTATTTGAGCCGCATCATCCCTGTCCCTTATTTTTGTGTAGAATTTATTAATTATAGCAGCAGCCACAGCAGTCTATCATCAAATGTGTAGAAGTTACTAGTTACTACTACCCATATCGAGACATAGTCACGGCTATGGATTTATTAGCGTATCTTGTCATTAACGGAGATTCACCATCTGCTGGAGACATTGCTGAGGCCCTTAGACATCCACATCTATCCTCGATTACAAATCAAAATGCAGATGCGTTGTCACCCGCGAGGACTAAGATCATTTTCTCGTTTCCAGTAAAAAAGGTCTCCGGTTCTCTACACTCACCATATAAAACACAGCAGCATTAAGCTACTATTTCACGCTGGTATTCTGTGAGGGCGTGGTCCTTTCCCGGTCAAGCCGACCCATTCATGCTACAACTGTACTTCTAATATAACTGCGGCATTGTTCTACCACGTATAACACACATACATAGTAATTAGAGATATACTGGAACTAAGTTAACTGTACATCTTCGTATTTCCCTACTTATAGGGTACACACCGGTAAAATAAAATAGAACGTCAAATACGATTTTCACAATACAACTTGCATCAATATTTTCACATATTTTATACTCTGTACAATACAACAGTTTAATGCAAGAATCAAAACTTTAAACAGATCTTTAAGCAAAACTTTAGAATTACGTGGTTAACATTTTATCTTATACTTTATCACTAAAACAGAACTTTATTGACATTTGTATTATCTTGTTCTAATACAAGTACCCGGGTGACCGAGCGTTGCTCGGTTTTTTTAAATTGCATTTAAATACAAGTTGCATACTGATGAATAATATTTTTTTAATCTTATTGACATAATAGAAAAAACTGAACTGATTATTTGATTAAAAAAATCACGAGTGCAATTAGTTTATTAAAATTTTCGTATTTTTAAAAAATACTAAAATAAGGACTCAAAATAATGGATTTTGTCACAAAAGAAGGGAACTTGAAAAAAAAAAAGAAAAAAGTCGTACCGAAGCCAGGACGCGAACGAAGGCATTACGATTTTGCGACCGCTCGATATCCAGTTGAGCTATTACGATCATTAACAGAGTGTCAAAATTTACCTCCTTATAATGTAGCAGCTTTATATTGTCGGAAAACATGGACAAAAAGACATTTTCTAAAAATAAATCTTAGCTAGATCGATTTATTGCCCCCGAAACTCCCCGGACACTAAATTTTATGAAAATCGTTGGAGCCGTTTCCGAGATTCCAATTGCTCGTTTAAAGGCATAGGATATTTTGTCAAAACATTGACAAATAATCTTTATTACATACATTTAAAAATATTATTTTAATTAATATTCTGAGACGATCCGGACTTGCATTTTCTATTCTGTTAATTGACTACACAAGTTTACAAACTCAAAGGAGACAATCTATTTTGGATCCACTAGAAAAATGAACGACCCTTTAGGTATTACACAAAAAAATACCAAATTTTAATAGTAAATGGCCTATAGATTTTGTGAAAATATAAACAGAACCAAGAAATCTGAGAAAAAAATGAGTTGTTTTGATATTCGTGTTATGGTTAGTGTAATATGGGAAAAAATATGCCTGTTATGAATCACCTAGCAGTTTGTATAAAAAGAAAAATATTTTTTACAATTACAACTAATTATATACATATACATAGTAGTATATTAAATATTTATTACTAAAAAGAGATACCACTAAGAACTTTATGTCCTATTTCTAAAAGTGTTATCTAATATCATATTATGTGTCTTTATAAAACACACAGCGTTTAGACGAAGAAGCTGTCTGTGAACCTCGACTCTTACGTAGTAATAAAATGCATAAATACCTTATTACCAGATTATCTATGATCTGTCACTTTCGTCCAATCACTCACCAGCTAGGACGCCTGCTTCGCGCTGTCACTGTCAATTGTCTATGTTTGTGAAGCTTTCTAAGTAAACTTCGGTAATTTAAAAACTTTTTGAAAAAATCGTTTATTCATTTAATTCTACGTGAATTTGAGTTGAATTTACACAGTGGTTTAAAATAGTGTTATATAGTGATATAATAGTGTCGTATTGTCAAAGTGAGTGCTAATTGCAGTGCTAGTGAGGCCGAACCTGTTGAGACTTGCTCTCAAGAAAATATATCTAATGAATCACCACAAACCGTTGTAACCGGAGATAGTTCGTCAGAATATTTAGACGAAGAAGGTATATCGTCCCCGCCGGCGAATAAACAGCGACGGCGAAATTCTTTAAACATGATTTGCAATGATCCTCGCATTGACACCCTAATTGCACAGGTGAGTTACTTAACATAATATATAGGCGAAATTACTCATCCAACTAATAATCACATCAATACGCCTTGCCTGGATATACACTATCTAAAAATCCGGTGGCTGCCACAGTTCCCAGCCTTAGTCTGGGAGAATTAAATACAGATTTTGATGACAACAAAATAATACCTGCAGCTGACAAGGAAAGACTAGCTTTATTAAAACCAACTTCAACAATTTGACTCTGCAGCCTGGAAAGGTATTAGATACAAAAGGGTGTTACAAGCTTATGCTGCTGCCCCAGGTTTTGTGACACTAAAAATAAATGAAGAACTATGTCATCTTAATACTGCCAAGGACTACCTAGCAAGTACAGAACAGGTTCTAGCAGGCATATCCAATGCAATACTTTAACAATGGCAAATGTTGCAAATAGGTTTACAGGCACTCATTATTTGGGCAGCAGACAGCACACAAGAACTTTTTGAAAAATAATCCAACAACAAAATTGCTAGAACTGACCGATCAGCTCAATGTGACACATTTTACCTTCCAGGGAGGTTGAATGGAAATGCAGATCGACTATCAAGAGGTCGGCCCCTACCAGAGTGGCATCTACTGCCCCAGGCTTCAGAGGCCATATTCCATCAATGGGGCACACCCAACGTAGATTTGTTTGCATCAAAAAGAAGCACCGTTGTTCCAAAATATGTTACATTAGACTCAAAAGATGGCTACGTAGAGTACTATGACTATTCTTGTTCGGTTCTGTTGCCAATGAGACGGGAAACTAGGTTGGGTGTTCTCTCCACCAAATCTCATCACACGGATGTTAGCACACCTCAACAAGGCAAGAGGGATTTACATAATAATAGCTCCTCAATGGAGACAATGCTATTGGCTTCCAGATCTACAAAAGATCCAGATCAACAAGCAAGAGCATTAACAGATCCATTGCCAATACAAAATTTGGAAATAAACCTGATAGACTTGACCACAAATCTACCTCCTCCACACAGATAAAGAAGCTAACATTCCTTGCGTGGAGGGTTGGGGGTGAGATAACCAAGTAAAAGTCTACATTAGTAACGTAAATGGTCCACCAATCAGAAGGTGGATTACTTGGTGTAAGACTAACAATATAAACCCTAGGTCTCCCAGTAGAAATGATTTGGCCCAATTTTTGGCTAGATAATACTTAGATGAAAATTTTTGCTCCTTCCACATAAATCAGCTATTTAAAATTATTGCGCTAACATTGAAAAAAATTCATCAAATTTCTTCGTGCACCAAATTCTAAAGGCAGTATCTATTGCTACGCCAAAACCTAAAAAACCACCAATTTGGGATATTAAACTGCTTTTTAATTGGTTGAAGGAGACTCCTAGTATAAATTCATTTTTTGACATTTCAAGACAAACTGCATTAATCTTACTTTTAGCATCCAGACGTAATATTCATGACATAACTCTGTTACATATTTCAGAAGATAAATTGATACAAAAGGATGATGAGGTAATATTTTGGCCAGAATATGGATCCAAGACAGATTCTTATACTTACCAACAATCTGGTTGGCATCTGTTGAAACATCCAGATGCAAATATTTGTCCAGTCAGACATGTTTATTTGTTAATTCAATCTTCACAAGTAAGAAGAGTGAAAGAAAACATAGACCAGTTGTTTATTTCAGTTACAGGCAAAATTAAACCCGCCTCAAAGTCTATGATATCTGGTTGAATTAAAACTATATTTAAAGCAGCAAACATAGAAGCATCTCCAGGAAGTATACTATACTATATATAGTAAAAAACTCTTTAAAAAATTCTATTTTCATCCAGTCATTTTAGAAAATAAGGATAAATCTGATTTGTTATCTTATAATTTTTGTCCAGTTTAATTGAATTATATAATAAGTTCCTATAATTTAATTTAGTTATTGTTTTAAAAATATTTTCATACTGTCAGATTTAATAAGAGTGTTGTTAATCTAAATATTAAATACTTTTGGTACTTTTGTGATTTTAGATTATAAATTAGCTATAATGGTTACTCAGAGATATAATTTGAGTTTAATAATTTTTTTTAAATTTTAGGTAATTTTAATTTTTCACGGTTATATAATTTTGTCCTAAGATGTTCTTAAAAATTGTTGTAACCATAACCCATTTGAAGGTTTTAATTATTAAATTGTTTTCAGAATGATCCCATAGCGTTTGTCACATTTCATGATTTCACCAGCAGATATCAAACATGTCTTTACCTAAATGCTGTGTGTTTTAGAAAGACACATAATATAAGTGTTTTGCATTTCGATAAAACACATATTATGTGTTGGATAAAACACAGAGCGTTGCAGTATAAAACTTGTTTGTGATGAATAGAATAGAATAGAATATAGATATTTTTTATTCAATATAGATTACAAGTAATTTTTATTGAAAGTCAATATTTTACTCACCCTATGGGATGAAATAGGGATGGAAATTCACGGAAAGCCTGTGTCATATTTTACATTATATATTTAATTTAGGAGACCTGCTCAGCAGTTGACTGTTGTAATGATGATTAATAATGATCAAAAATTTTAATTTTTGTTGCTTATTTGAACTATTTCTATTTTACTGTGTGCTTTATTTTCTGTAATATATTATATAATTTATAAATAAACGCTGAGCAAACTTGAATTAAACGTTTTGGCACCCTTTTTATCTCTTTTAATTCAAAATCTTCTTCTGATTTCTAATAATATCATAAATGGGCAAGTATCTCTATACATTATGTTTCAATAATGTTTGGGATTTATACTTGCTAATAAATGAATACTTTAATAAATAAAAGGCCCACACTGCACCTGTCTGCTGTGTTATTTTTAAATGTTGACGCTTTTTACAATATCAAATGTTGTGATTATACAGGCTCTTTGGGATTTATTACATATCAATATCATATCATGAAAATATTTTGAAGAAATATTTTGATATGAAAACACGAAAAGTGTTTATACCTATGTCCGTTACAGACTTTGAAATCATGCTACCGATTTTGATGGAATTTTTATGTGTATTTGAATGGGTCTCCAGATGATTTATATTTACATATGGACTCGGCTGTCGAAATTCAGAAATCACCTGTGCGAAGTCGGGGCGGATCGCTAGTAATTAATACAATTAAACTATACCTGTGTTTTTGTTATCTTTGTACAAACAGTTCAAAACACCTTACTTCCTTACTATTGTTGCGTGAATAAGTCAACTAGCGCCATCTAGTGTCAGGAACGAGAGCGAGGGGAGCTTTGCAGAAAATGACATCACAAATCTCTCAACCGACAGCGCCATCCGAAGAACTAAGTTCCTTGAAAATCTACACTCAAACACTCGTCGCTTTGCGTGCATTTACTTGAATATTCCGGATGCTTCATTGCTAATTTGTATATATAGGCGCTGCAAGATGCGATCGGGGAAGTACTGGATTTAGCGAGGCAAGCAAAGCTTCGGAGAGGAATAAAGTGAATTAGTGTGTTTAATTATTAGTGTTTTAAGTTTTAATTTGTGTAAAGTAAACTAAAGTGATAATTTAGGTAATTTTATCGGCAATTTTGATTGTCACGAACCTCAAGCTCGTAACAATTGGTGTCAGAAGTGGAATAAAATCATGCCGATTTTACCTAAGGAGGAAACGGAGCGTGTCCGTACCCGAAGTCAACGCCAGCAGGAGACGGACAAACGAAGATTTGGTGGTGCAACGCCGCAGACGTCGGAGGGCCAGCCACCAGCTGCAGGCCCGTTGGTAGCTCCTACATCTGCAGCACCTGACTTAGGTGCTCTGATGGCGATGCTGCAGGAGCAGGCTCGCCGACAGGAGGAGCAGGCTCGCCGACAGGAGGAGCAGGCTCGCCGACAGGAGGAGCAGGCTCGCCGACAGGAGGAGCAGGCTCGCCGACAGGAGGAGCAGGCCCGTCAGTTGAAAGAGCAGCTGCAGAGCGGACAAAAGGAACAGGCTCGCCGACAGGAGGAACAGGTCCGTCAGCTGAAAGAGTAGCTGCAGAGCGGACAGGATGAACAGGCCCGCCAGCAGGCGGAACAGGCTCGTCGATTGGAAGAGCAGATGCTCCTCATGAAGGACCTTCACGCTACCTTTGGGAAAGAGATAAGGGAGGTGAAGGATAGGGTTGCTCAACTAAGGGAAGCTAAAACCCAAATCGACCAAGTGAACAATCGGGTTAACAACGTAATGGCTGACATGAAGAAATCACTGGACGAACTCAAACTGGGGGATGGAACTACAGCTCCCGTAGTAGCTACTACACCTTCGCTACGTGGGTTCAAAGTGCCACCGTTCGACGGGACTTCGTCTTGGTCAGCCTACAAAATCCAGTTCGAAGCTGTTATGAAGGCGAACGGCTGGAATAAAAATCAGGCCATGACTGCTCTCACACTAGGCCTGCGTGACCAGGCCTTAACAGTTCTGGAAGCTCTCGGTGAGGAAGTGACTTATGAGCAACTCCTTGAGGCATTGGAGGCGAGATATGGTGACGCTCACCTGGAACACGTCTTTCGTGCGCAGCTTAAAGATCGCGTTCAGCGCATCAACGAAAACCTGCAGCAGTGGGCTCTAGAAGTGGAGAAGCTGGTGCGAAAAGCATACCGGTCTGTACCTGCGCTCATTAAAGGGAACCTGGTGCAGACATTCAACGACGGCATCCGTGACCTGGAAGTCAGAGCTGCTGTGAGGCTCGGGCACCACGAGACGCTTAAGGACGCCTTGGCCCATGCACTGGAAGTGGAAGCCGTGCGGCAGGATCATCGTTCCCATCGCGTCAGGGAGGTTGCAGCAGCTACAGTTCGCGACCGCAACAAAGGATACAGCCCAAGGTGCTATGGCTGTGGGGAAAAGGGCCATCTTCGATCCAGCTGCCCTAAGCGAACCCTAGAAAGGGAAGGTGAACGATCTCAGGAGGGTAGTTCAGCCAACAGCACCGTCCAGCAGCAGCAGGGAAACGAGTAAAAGCCAGAAATGCGGGGCGGGTGCTGGCTGATGTTAAAAGAGCCCCAAGGATCTCGATCTCACAAACCCACGATGGGAACAGTCTAATCATCAAGGGCGAGGTCAACGGAATGCCGTGTAAACTGACCATAGACACTGGAGCCTCTCGTACGGTTGTTAGTTCCCAACTAATAAGTGAGTTCCTTGGGAACTCCGCATACAACCGAGAACGCATTAACTTGGTAACAGCCACCGGTCAGCGTATACCCGTCCGTGGAGAGAAAGAGATGGAGTTGACATTATGCAGGTAGTCTGTTGCTAGGCAACAAGATCTACCTGCATAATGTCATCGTGGCTGATATAATGGACGACTGCATCCTGGGCCTAGACTTCATGAGAAAGAATTGTTTTGCGATTGACGTTAAGCAAGGTGTCTTGAAATGTGGACAAGAGGAACTTTTTGTGGAAGGAGCGTTACCAGGGAAAGTGTACAGCCTTGAGAAGATTGTTCTTCCGCCGAGATCGGAAACGATTGTGCCGGTTAGTCTTCCTCGGAATCCTGGGCAACCTCATCGTTGTGTACTCGTGGAAAGGTTAGAAAATGACCTTCCATGGAAAGTGGCTCGAACCTTGGTCAGGACCACTAACATCTCCGGAGTACGTGTGCTGAACCTTTGTGGCCAGGAACAGATTATAGAAAAAGGTTCAAGGCACACTGGTTGCTACTTGTGAGGAAGTGGATTGGTTACGTCGGTGCCAATATCTATCGACTGGGACCCACAGCAAGGATGCACAAACGAGAGTGAGTACACTTTTAGAAGACTGTCGCAGCGTTCTCTCCCCAAATGAAATGGTCAAAGCGAAGAAGTTGTTACTCAAGTACGCCGATGTATTCTCGTCAAACGATGCTGACATAGGAAAGACTGGCTTAGTTCAACACAAAATAAACACAGGAGAGGAATTGCCTATCCGTCAGCGGCCAAGAAGATTGCCGGTAGCACGTGAAAAGGAAGTGGAAACCATGATTGAGGGAATGGTGAAGGATGGTGTTATCGAACCTTCATCTAGTCCATGGTGTTCACCCGTGGTGCTAGTAAAGAAGAAGGATGGCAGCATGCGGTTCTGTGTTGATTACCGCCGTCTGAACGACGTTACAAAGAAGGACAGCTATCCCTTGCCAAGAATTGATGACACGCTGGACATGCTTACAGGAGTAAAATGGTTTAGCACGCCGGATCTAAAAAGTGGCTACTGGCAAGTTTAAATTGACCCTAAGGACAAGGAGAAAACTGCGTTCTCGACGGGAAAGGGTCTGTGGCAATTCAAAGTAATGCCGTTTGGGTTGTGCAATGCTCCAGCAATGTTTGAAAGGCTGATGGAGCTTGTACTTACTGGGCTAATTGGCGATGCTTGTCTGGTCTACTTCGATGACATCATCATCGTGGGCCGTACGTTTGAGGAACACATTCAAAACCTAGAACACGTGCTCATGAAGATTCAGAGTGCCAACCTCAAATTGAGTCCGAAGAAATGTTCACTATTCAAACGGCAAGTCAACTTTTTGGGGTATGTAGTGTCGGAAGAAGGTATCCGCACGGATCCAGAGAAAATCGCAGCTGTAAAGGATTGGCCGGTTCCAAAAGACAAGACGCAGGTTGGAGCATTTTTGGGTTTGTGCTCCTATTACCGGCGATTTGTGAAGAACTTTGCAGATATAGCCAAACCTCTGCATAAGCTAACCGAGGAGAAGCGATATTTCTGCTGGGATGAAAGTTGCAATATCGCATTCCAGGAGCTCAAGGACCGTCTGTGCAAAACACCTATTTTGGGATACCCTGATGCAAGCAAAGAATTTATAGTTGACACAGACGCAAGTGATATAGGACTTGGCGGTGTGTTGTCTCCACGGAAGGGGGACCAAGAGGTCGTGATAGCGTACTTCAGCAAGTCGTTGTCAAAACCGGAAAGGAACTATTGTGTAACAAGACGCGAATTGCTAGCTGTGGTAAAGTCGTTACAGCATTTTAGCAAATATCTTCTGAGACGAAAATTTCGCTTAAGAACTGACCATGCTGCACTAAAATGGCTATTGCAGTTTAAAAATCCAGAAGAACAAGTTGCGAGGTGGATTGAACTACTGCAAAAATACGACTTTGAGATCGAGCATCGCAGCGGGAGATCTCATGGCAACGCAGATGCATTGTCACGGCAACGCAGATGCATTGTAACGAGGGGCGCGAGCGATAATGGGGTATGCTGTAACAATCTTAAACCATCATTCATTAAAGCCTATTATTAGCATATTTATATTAATCAGTTATTGAGCTCGGAGTCAGGAAGTTGACGGTGTCTTAAAGCACGTAAAGCCGTTGGTCCTGCGCCTGATCTCTCTCTCGTCGTGTTAGTTTACCGTCCTATCGGACTATGACGGTGAGGGAGACCTTGTCCTGAAGATTGCAAACATTGTACTAGGCAGGAGAATAAGGAAGTGGTATCCGTGAGGATGCTCAGGGCAGACCACCTCAGCAACGAATGGAAGGCCAGCTTACAACGTGCATAGCAGGAAGATCCGGACATCAAGACGATTCTGAAATGGATGAAGGCCAGTGCTCCCAAGCCCAAGTGGAGCGACGTCTCAGCGATGAGTTCGACCACTAAAAGCTATTGGGCCCAGTGGGACAGCTTGCTGCTTCAGGATGGAGTTCTGTGCCGTAAATGGGAAAGTGTTCGGGAAGACAGCTGTCATTTGCAAATGGTTGTCCCTAAAGCTAAAGTACCGGATGTTCTACAGCTGTACCATAATGATTATTCAGGAGGCCATCTGGGAATTAAACGAACTCTACTGAATCCGAGAACGGTTTTACTGGGTCCACTGTCGAAACGATATCGAGGACTGGTGTCGCAAATGTACAAGTTGTGCGGCTGTAAAGGGACCTCAGACTCGTAGTAGAGGTGCATTGAAGTTGTACAATGTTGGTGCACTATGGGAGAGAATAGCCATTGACGTGGCGGGGCCGTTTCCGGAGAGTGAAAGCGGCAACAAGTATTTCATGGTTGTGATGGATTACTTCACTAAGTGGCCAGAAGTTTTCGCCATTCCAAATCAAGAAGCTTCAACAGTTGCAGATAAACTAGTTCATGAAGTCTTCTGTCTTTTTGGAGTACCTTTAGAGATTCACATTGATCAAGGAAGGAATTTTGAGTCTCAAATATTCCAGGAAACTTGCCGAGTTATGGGTACTCATAAAACAAGAACGACTTCTTATCACCCGCAATCTGATGGAATGTGGAACGATTTAATCAGACATTGGGGAGGTACCTAGCAAAAGTTGTAGACAATCGGCAACGAGATTGGGACAAGCACATACAACCGTTTTTGTTGTCA
The DNA here is from genome assembly GCA_036936625.1 of Parnassius smintheus behrii. NCBI lineage: Eukaryota > Metazoa > Arthropoda > Insecta > Lepidoptera > Papilionidae > Parnassius > Parnassius smintheus. The sequence continues at coordinate 28,692,472 of JAUPFT010000022.1, forward strand.
TATCGAAGCGCTGTTCACGAAAGTACATCAGTGACACCAGCTTTCGCAAACTTTGGGAGAGAATTACGGCTGCCTGCGGACCTGATCACCGGGATACCACCTGATGCTCCACGCAGTATAACCGATTATACAAATGACTTGCGGAACAAAATGAATGACATTTATGAGCACGTCAGACAATCGGGCCAGCAAATGTCTGAGAAAATGAAAACCCGGCCGGTTCTACGAAGGTTCATTAGTGTGGTTGCACAATCCAGTCCGCAGCAAAGGGAAATCTCCTAAGCTTCAAGCTAAATGGGACGGCCCGTACCGGATTGTAACCAGGGTCAACGATGTGACCTACCGGATACAGAAAGGCGCAAGAGGGACTCCTAAGATCGTCCATGTGGATCGCTTGGCGCGTTATTATGGGACCGATAATGCTCGGGACGAGCATGTCTTAGGAGGGGGCAGTGTTGCGTGAATAAGTCAACTAGCGCCATCTAGTGTCAGGAACGAGAGCGAGGGGAGCTTTGCGGAAAATGACATCACAAATCTCTCAACCGACAGCGCCATCCGAAGAACTAAGTTCCTAGAAAATCTACAATCGAACACTCGTCGCTTTGCGCGCATTTACTTGAATATTCCGGATGCTTCATTGCTAATTTGTATATATAGGCGCTGCAAGATGAGATCGGGGAAGTATTGGATTTGGCGAGGCAAGCGAAGCTTCGGAGCGGAATAAAGTGAATTAGTGTGTTTAATTATTAGTGTTTTAAGTTTTAATTTATGTAAAGTAAATTAAAGTGATAATTTAGGTAATTTTATCGGCAATTTTTATTGTCACGAACTTCAAGCTCGTAACACTATTTATATCAGGGTGTAATAACAGATAAGCATGATATTACATTGTTATGATGTGTAAGTAGGTATTTAATAATTAACCAAAAATATATAAAAAAGTCTTGACACCGCGCCTGTCTGTCTGTCTGTATTAATAGGCAACTTTGGTAATGATGATTTACTATAATAAATACAGTTGCATTATAACTTGTTTTTTACACAACCAGTTTGAAAAATCTTTCTTACTATATAACGTGTGTTAGTTATATTATAAGTATAAATGGACACATTATCCCTTAGTAATCTTGACTAATCATATTGCTTTAATGGTAATTGGAACGTACACTTACAATAAATTAATACATGTAAAAAATAGTATCCATACTACATTTGTACACAGACAGGCACTATATTTTGCCGTAACTACTAAAACATTTTTCATGGATTTTGAAGTACCTGTAAATGCTGAATGTACTTACTACTTTGTTTCACGTGTACTATTATTCAACAGTGCACTATTTTAACTTATAATATCGGTAAAAACTAGAAAATCGCTTTTAGTTTATTATAATTCGTATTTTAATTGTTAATTTCTCAGTTTTCGCAAACTCTTCTCTCTTCTCAGCTTCAGTCGCAAACATTTGTGGTGGGCCTATTCTCTATACAGAATAAATTGTCTCCTTTACTCGACTATCTGGATCCTATAGGATTCTTTCTAATATATATATATATATATATATATATATATATATATATATATATATATATATATATATATATATATATATATATATTTTTTTTTCTTACATACACCGTTTCACTCTAGCATTAAGCTGTCCTTACCTAACACATTGGTATGTCTTATTTATTGACTAAAACATCAAGTAAACATTAATCAAAATACTTAAAGCAAGTAAAATGATCTTAATTCTTTAATTATATCGTATTACATAGCCGATTACTATGTGCGGCATGAATCTAAGCTAGTACGAATAACCTTACTTTACTCAGAAATTCAACATTCAAGAAACATTGAAAGTCTTAATGAGATGTTTATCTCGCGTCGCCAACACAGGGAATTGTAACAGAGGTAGGCAGCAGCAACTTTCTGCTAACAACTCAAAAAAAACTGCGATATCTAATTCACCTGCTAAGCGTGGTAACTATACTGATATCTTTTCACTGTTTGGCAATCTATTATCTATTGGAAAGGCCTATGTTTGGCAATGGACTTTTAATAATTTACAGAATTTTGGTCATGGCGGCAGGCACAGGTGCACTCTCAATTCCCTCACCGTCATAGTCCGATAGGACGGTAAACTAACACGACGAGAGAGAGATCAGGCGCAGGACCAACGGCTTTACGTGCTTTAAGACACCGTCAACTTCCTGACTCCGAGCTCAATAACTGATTAATATAAATATGCTAATAATAGGCTTTAATGAATGATGGTTTAAGATTGTTACAGCATACCCCATTATCGCTCGCGCCCCTCTTGCATATTCACCAACGCTACCCACTAAACACAACGGACTGGATCATTGTAAGCTATTACGAGAATCCAGTCTATTGTTATTTATTATTTAATAAAATCCAGCGTCATTCCCAAGAACGTGTATACGTCCTAGAGCTGGGCCCCCACTGCCCCATTATAATGCAAAGTAGCAACACTGCTCTTGTGTATGATGGCAGCCATGTCCTCAAAATACTTTAATCTTCAGAGTAAGTGTGAAGTAGCCATGTACGAAGGTAAAAATACAATACATGAAGTTTCTCTTTACCAACAAGAACGCGGTGAATCAGAAGTTGGTAACTTTCATTAGTATCGGGGTGTAACCAACCTATATTGCGTACTATAAAATTTATAGTAAGCGCACAACCACTAACCTACCAAGGATCTTTTCTTATTTCTGTATGTCGTTAGTAAGTAGTAGTAAACTTTGTCATTTTCATTAGCAAAGTGAGCAAACAGTTAACCTGATTGTATGTGGATTTGTCTTGGATTAAGAATCAAAACGCAGATGCGTACCTATTCACCCCTGAGGATTACGCTGGAATGCCTCGTATCCAGTAAAAAGGGTCTCCATTTTTCAACACTTACCATATGAAACACATCAGTATTAAGCTTTGACGCTGGTATTTTTTGAGTACGTGGTCCTTCGACGGTTGAGCCGACGCATTCGTTCTACAACCAGAATACAGCTGCAGTGTAGGTGTACGAAGGTAAAAATATACCACGTAAAAAATCTCTATGGTTCTAATTTACCAGATAATCTACTTTTTATGTATCATCACACACGTAAATGTTTTCAAGCACAAACTAATAAGAGTAACTACTTTTCAAGTAATTTTTCGTTATTGTCGTTCACACGTCCGCGTAAGATAATCTACTACTACTCCATATATCAGAGATGGGCAGCATCTGACAATATATTTTGATACATATATTGTAATGATGATTATAACAATAATGTGGTTGTTGATTATGGTAATATGCCCTCTATGTGACAATTTATGAGTAAGGCCTAAGTTCAGCGGTAGGCTTTGATAGGTTGTAATGGATAATGGAAAATTTTTGTAACTAACCATAAGTCAGTACTTGATGTATAATACTATGTAGTAGTCATTATATGATTGTAAATGGTGATAAAATGTTTGAAAAAGTTGTCAAAAGTTTATCCAGTTATAAAATAAATTGGGGCGATGTTGAATAAAAACATATAATTTTAAATGAGGGCAGATGGTCATGCCCTCACTAAATGGAGTGAGCGTAGCCTGCAAGTGAATTGGTACAGGGGAAGGCGTATTTTTATCAGTGGTATTGCGATGGCCTGAAATGATGATGATAATGGTCATAAGAGCAAGAATACGAAAAAAGTTTAAATTATTATGTGTAATCTTACATTATTTAGCAACAACTATTTAACTACTAATAATGATTAAAGGAAAACCGCACATGGTTTTGAAGTAATGGGATTATGGGAATACATAACAAAGGGAAATTACCTAAGTTTTGTTAAGGAATTGTTCAGGCAGACAACATTGTTTCAGTAGATATAATGTGAGTTCAAATAATTTAGTTAATTGTTAGTCTGTGATTATGTTTCATGTATAATTTTATAATTACTGCCATTACAAAAGGAAATAAATTTTAGAAGTATGAACCACCCACTCCGCTCGTTGGTAAGTGCAAAAAATAGCAAATTAGTCAGAAATTACTGTGCACACTTTTAATGATTTCTGCCTACTTTCACTAATAGCGTTATATAGATGTTTTTCACTCTTACTTCAATAAAAGTATACGTGTCATTATTTTTTGTTATTCTGTTAAAATTAATTCACATTTTCACATTACTTTGAAGATAGTCTCCATACATCTACTTATCCTGAAAACAAATATATTTTTAAAAGTACTCTGTAAATGTTGTCTTATATTTATTAATTTTGCTCTGCATAGACTTTAAAATACATATTTCTCAGAGTTGCCGTGTCTTCTGGTGATAAATAAAAGCAGTACTTCATTATGCTCTGCTGTATGCTATACCGATGTTTCGTTCTAATGTAAAAGAGCCAACGAAATATTAAATAATCTACATTATAAAGAACAGTTAAAAATAGTATAAAATCAAAACATGTTTTCAACACGGTTTTACTAGCTGCGCGTGTAGGATCTATTTATATATTATGCATGTAACGTAATCTCGTGGACTACCGATTAACTTGAAAATTTGCACTCGTATCAAGGTCTTATGAAAATACAATACTTATAATATCATCCTAATGTCCTGATCAGGATCACCAGGATAAATAAAATAATTTTATCTTTAGCGTTTCTCTTTAGTTTTTCTTTAAACTAAAATTGATTTTAATAAGTATAGGTACGCATTTTATATTATGTTACTTATAATATAATTTGCAGAAAGGATGGCAGTTAGCGTCGGTTCACACAGAGACGTGAGGCGACGCGACAATGCTTGATGAGCAATCGCGGTGCACCGCGACGTCGGGTGGTGCATCGTGAAGTCGCTGGCATCGCAACGCCTAATAGTAAAAGTTGCGCTAGTAATTCTTATTAGTTTGTGATAATATTACACACAAATTAACACGACGGTTTCAGGCAGTACCTCGTGGGTTCCGCTGCCATACGCGGCTCAGCGCTACGACACAAGAGATCTCGAGGCGCAGTGTGGCGTAGCGCAACGCAGCGGGCCATTTTCAAAATATTTCTAAAAAATGTATTTTTTTTGTGTAGTAAATAAAGTTGTATTTTGTAAGAACATCTTTCATTCGCACTAAGGGTCAATTCATACTGAGACGCGCGATGAGCTGACCCCAAGGTTCATACCGAGACGAGACGCGAGGCGGCGTGCACATTTTAAAATAGCGATATCTTAAAAAGTGCGTGCTGCGTCGCGTCGCGTCCCATCTCGATATGTACCTTAGGGTCCCTGTATGAATTGACCCTTAGTATGAATGAAAAATATTCTTTAGCAGGGATTTAAGTTTAAGTGGGACATGTATTCAGATTGAAAGCGAAATAACTACATAGTCATTATTGTCAACCATTTTAACCTATTGATAATTCTAGGAAATTTAAGGAATGCGCTGGCAAGCATGCATTTCTTGAAGATTTAAGTTGTACTCTAGATAATGTGTCGGAGAGTTGATAGCGCAGGACCGAATTCTTCCCATTCATGACACTGCTTAGAGTGTAGTGTAAGTTTAGTTGTGTTATAAAACCCTTAGGTTTTATAACACAACTAAACTTAGGCCTTCCTCAAGGATTGCCACACAACACGGCCCTGCCATCTGCAGCCGTCTACAAAAGTCCCTCTAGTTGTGGGCTGCCTATCGTTCCAATTATCATTCAAGGCTCCCTTTCGAAACCTTTCTTTCCCATCAGTTTCGGATTTCGGAGCTCTATGGCAACACTATTTAAAGCAAGAACAATTAAATGTTCGTAAAAACGGCGATAAAATGTTAAAGCTATAATTAAAACAATTTACTAGCGAATGTATACTTAATTTTCAAAGATATTATTCCTAAAGATTTCATAAAATATTTTTCCGTTGTTTTTAAACAACCTCACCTAGCAATGAATTGCTTTTGATGGAACTGTTGTTTGAAAGTTTTTACCATTAACTCTCTCCGAATAAATGCAATTTTTACGAAGAATAATTAATTTTTATGGATTTATAACCATTTTTTTTATTATTAAAGGATATTTTTATTATTATTTATAGATACATTAAATTTTATTTTATGACAGAAACCAAAACTCAGTAGTATTGTCGAATCAAAATTGCATCCCCTCTATCCTTTTTGGCCAATCAAAAGAACTCATTGAGTTTTTCTTTATTCTTCTCTCCTGTTTTATTGCCTTATGTTGCCTCTTACCGTATAGAGATATTATTATTAGGAATGATAGATTGTAAGCGACAGTAGCTGAATGGCAGAGTGCGAACTCTAAAAAAATGGATAACTGAAATTTTGTTGCTTTTACTAATTTTATTTCCAGTGTTATATTTAATCAAATCCAACTTTATATGATTTTTGTCATATTAGAGGTATTAGAAATTTTAGCTGCTATAGTTTGTTTTATATATTATAACACCCTACATAAGTATTTTAATATATTTATTTTTTATCGCCATCCCTATTACAAAAGAACACAAAAAGCATACATTACCAGTCAGTATATATTAGCAATTTCTCTAATTTAGAAATAAACAGAAGTTACTATTCAAGTGATTCAGAATTCAGCTTCATTCGACATTCTTAAAACAGCAGCGTTAAGCTGCTATTTCATTATATGCTATGTATGTTAATAATATACTATTATGGAAGAACTAAGTAGTTTTACGAAGCTCGAATAAGTGCGATTTGAACACGCTAAAATTACTCCTCACGCTCCTTGAATCTGCGGAATGATAAAATAAAATCTTCACGTACGGGAAATTTGTCTCCCGGCAATTGGTCGGATGTGTTTGCTCAGGACGATGAAGTGCATGTTTACCATCCTTGGCAAATAAAATTAGTAAAAAACAATATACTTTTCAATCTTTGCAAACGTAATATTTAACACTAGTTGTGCCCCGCGGTTTCATGCGCGTCTGAGCTGCGCTACACACCTCTCTCAAAGTTAAAGTAACAGCCTATATACCAGGCGTCCTCTCATATCTGAGTGTTTTAGGGTAAGGAAGTGTCCGCTGTCCTGTCCCAATGCGTGTAGGCGGACTTATAAAAGTAAAAGTAAAGTAAAGTTACAGCCTATATACGTCCCACTGCTGGGCTCAGGCCTCCCCTCATTTCTGAGAGGGTTTAGGGCAAGGAAGTGTCCGCCGCGCTGCCCAAATGCGTGTTGACGAACTTCACATGTCATCGAAATATTTTTTTTCTTATTCCTCAGACATGCAAGTTTCCTCATGATGTTTTCCTTCACCGCCGAGTACGTGGTAAATCAGCACTTAAAATTGCAATTAACAATTTCATTGGTGTCGGCGGGGATCGAACCTGGGTTACTCGCGTTCTGTTATATTTACAGCGAGCATTAACCACTGAGCTACCACGGCTCTAGGCGGACTTAACATATCTTCATTTTTTTTATTTCTCAGACATACATGCATTTCTCACGATGTTTTTCTTCGCCGTCGAACACGTGGTAAATGTAATGACACGTGGACATCTCGCTTGCGCCTATTTGTTTTATCAGGTGGACTGTGTGCTCGTTGGTCACCCTTACTCCGAAAAAAAAACGAAAAGGAGGTGAATACGGGCTGTATTCACCTCCTTTTCGTTTTCACAATTGCGCGGTCCCGCCAAGGTATGTTACGAAACAGGGTCTTGAGCCATCTTCATGCATCGACTTTACGCAGGCGGATGGACAATCGTTGTACCACCTTTTATGATACCCACGGTACGAAATAGGGTGATGCATTACTCCAGCGCCGCTCCAAACTTGGCGGCATTTTCCAATTAAAACTACTAAAATGTGTTAGTATAATTTAGCGATCCTTTAGGATTATTGAAATTTAACTAATAACAATATTTGTCCATTTGGAACTTTTGTTACTTAAAAGAAACCAGTGCTTGACCACAATCTGTGTGGGTTCCAGTTCATCACAAGCCCATTGCTGAACATAGGACACAAAACAGGGCCCTGAGCTAGCTACCTGCATCTATTGACTTTCTGCATATCTGACTAGATCGTCCACCTATCTGTTAGAAGGCTACTCTACTCTCACAACACTAACACTACTATACATCATTTATCAGTACAAGGCTGCTACACAAATATGAATAGCATAGTGTGAATCACAAACTATAGATATAGCGATATTGTAATTTTATCTAATTGTATGATGTTCTCAGTTACGTAATGAATGCTAATCTCACGTTCACCAGATGTCGCATCTATGTATATACCGTTACCGCCTATAAAAATGCCATTGCTGAAAGGAAACATCACACATAGGGTGCGTTTGGCAGAAAAAAGCGCTAGCAAGCGCTTGTAAGCAAAATGGCGATCGTAAGCGGTAAGCGCTGTCAAATCGTAAGTAGCTATTTTCCTCCAGGACACGATGTTAGTTTTAACCGGGGAATCTAACCTAATTTAAATATATGTTTGTAAAGTATTCATATTAAAAACTTACCAATCATGAATTTTTAATAGCATGTATATGTTTATTCCTGTCATTATATTACTTAAAACTAATATTGCACAAAACAACTTATAAACTCTACTTCAAAAGAAACAAATTAAATAAGCAAAATGGCGGATTGTGTCAGCACTACTGAAGTACCTAGCAATCGTGTCCTGGCCGAAAACTATTTTAGCGCTTATAAGCGCTTGCTAGCGCTTTTTTCTGCCAAACGCACCCATAGATTGCCTCATATAGGGGTCCTTTGCCATAGTTGCCACGCTTGGCAGGCGGAGCGGCCACCAAAGGTTTTTATTTTAGCTGTTATTTAAAAGAAGCTGCACCCTTCTCGTAGTTTTCCTCTGTCGTCTCTTACGACGCCTAGAGAACGATATGGGGTAGTGGATATTTTTACACTACTACTACACTTTAATGTGTAGGTATAAACGATTTTCTTTTTTATATAATCGATACATATAACAAATATCGAAGAACATACTGTAAAAACTACACGATATTATTATTTTAGAATTTTTATGCAAGGCGTACTTCTTAGCATATGCTTGCTAAGAAGTATGTCTTGCATAAAAATCACTTTTTTTATTTATTTAAGGCAACAAGCAGTCATGTAAAAGGATAGTGATAAATATTAATATAACTAAAGACCTATAGTGCCTTTAACTAAACTTCTACAATATTTTAAACTTACTGAGCCACTTTTAGGACTAAAGGACATTATAAATTTATTTATTTATTTATTAATACACTAAGTTATAAGATGAGGTAACTAGTTAACATTTGGTGTGCAATTAAGGTAAAGAGAGAAAAAAAACCTGTGTTAAAAATCTGATTATTATAACACTGACAAATTCAATTTAGATTCAATTAGCGAGTTGAGTCACATATATACGTCTATCGTGTGCTCTACCAGACTGTCGTCAATAATACAGGATTATTCTTTCTATTGAAGTGTGAAAATTAGTGTACATAATTTTAGTTCAATCCATTACTTTAAAGCGTATTTTATTGCCTTTTTATTCATCATTGCTTATTACAAATTCATTTTGCTCTCTCCCTTTGTGGAAATCCCGAACGAAGGGACTGAAATGTTGTTCGAATTAAATGAAATAATAAAAGCGATTGTGTGGTATTGGCTGTAAATCAATGTAACAAAGCCTGGAATTTAATTAAAGGGGTGCTATACATAAGAAAAAAATGTTGTTAGGTTTTTATATTTAGTTAATATTGTTACGCGTCTTAGTCGACGGCACTGGCGCCATCTGGTCTCGAACCGAGGAACTAAACTTCTTGAATTTGAAACTCGAACTCTCGATACCGCGCGTGTTTACTTGAATATTCTGGATATTTCCGTGCGAATTTATATAAATAGGCGCTGCAAGATGCGATCGGGGAAGTATTGAAGTTGGCGAGACAAGCGAAGCTTCGGAGCGGAATAAAGTGAATCAGTTATTAGTGTTTTTAACTTTAATTAGTGTAAAGTGAACTAAAGTGTTAATTTAGGTAATTCTATCGGCAATTTTTATTATCACGAACCTCAAGCTCGTAACAATTGGTGTCAGAAGTGGGATAAAATCATGCCGATTTTACCTAAGGAGGAAACGGAGGGTGTCCGTACCCGAAGTCAACGCCTGCAGGAGACGGACCAAAAAAGATTTGGTGGTGCAACGCCGCAGATGTCGGAAGGCCAGCCACCGGCTGCAGGCCCGTCAGTAGCCCCTACATCTGCAGCACCTGACTTACGTGCTCTGATGGTGAAGTTGCAGGAGCAGGCTCGCCGACAGGAGAAACAGGCACGCCGATTGGAAGAGCAGCTGCGGGGCGGACAGAAGGAACAGGCTCGTTGGTTGAAAGAGCAGCAGGAGGAACAGGCTCGCCGACAGGAGGAACAGGCTCGCCAGCAGGAGGAACAGGCTCGCCAGCAAGCGGAACAGGCACGCCGATTGGAAGAGCAGCTGCGGGGCGGACAGGAGGAACAGGCCCGTCGGTTGGAAGAGCAGATACTCCTCATGAAGGACCTTCACGTTACCTTCGGGAAGGAGATAAAGGAGGTGAAGGATAGGGTTGCTCAGCATGACAACCGCCTGTCGGAAGCTGACACCCAAATCGCGAAAGCTGAAAACCGAAACGAGAAAGCTGAAACCCGAATCGACCAAGTAAACAATCGGGTTGACAACGTAATGGCTGACATGAAGAAATCACTGGACGAACTCAAACTTGGAGATGGAGCTACAGCTCCCGTAGTAGCTACAACACCTTCGCTACATGGGTTCAAGGTGCCACCGTTCGACGGTACCTCTTCCTGGCCAGCCTACAAAATCCAGTTCGATGCTGTTATGAAGGCGAACGGCTGGAATAAAAGTCAGGCCATGACTGCTCTCACACTAGGCCTGCGCGACCAGGCCTTAACAGTTCTGGAAGCTCTCGGTGAGGAAGTGACTTATGAGCAACTCCTTGAGGCATTGGAGGCGAGATATGGCGACGCTCACTTGCAACACGTCTTTCGTGCGCGGCTTAAAGATCGCGTGCAGCGCATCAACGAAAACCTGCAGCAATGGGCTCTAGAGGTGGAGAAGCTGGTGCGAAAAGCATACCGGTCTGTACCTGCGCTCATTGAAGGGAACCTGGTGCAGACATTCATCGACGGCATCCGCGACCTGGAAGTCAGAGCTGCTGTGAGGCTCGGGCACCACGAGACGGTTAACCTTTCAGCTGCGGAGACTCTAACCGTAATTCTCCGTTGACTGCGGAGCTGTTTAATAAAATGGACGGCTGATTGGGCCCAATCTGTTTAAACGCAAATATCTTGATTTTGGTATGTCGAATACTATAATATGTATACATTTCTGAATTCTCTATAAAATTTCCTATAAACGAATACATATATTTAATAAAGTTTAAAGTAGTTAGTATAACTAAATATAGAATAAAGTCAAAACTATCGTATTTCTCAATGACACAAAGTTTTTTAATAGTTCAATTTTATTTTATTTTAATCTTACGTCTATTGTTTACAATATTTTATGTGCAAAATCATAGGCCACAATACAATTTTTATCGTAAAATGCATTAATAATAAGCTTACAAGAACCCACAATCAATTTACACCGATGTAGCATGTAGTTAGGACCAGATGCGGCATAATGCGGCGTAATGCTTTAGTCAATAAAAATAGTTTTTTTTTATTTCATTACAATGATTCAGTCTTGAATCTCTCTTTTTCTTTACATGATTCAGTCATCTTTCAATAGGTCTTGCTAAGTTTTAGAAATCCGATAATGTATTTCATAAGTACTCTTAATACCGATATCAAAATTTTAATCGTAAGTGCCATATTTATTGAAAAATTAATTACTTTATTTGAGCAAACTTTAACAGCACTTGTACAGAAATAAAGATTCATTCATTCCTTTAAAAACCATAAAACCACTCAAGAGTCACTCCCGCTGATGTAGAGTTATAAATAACGTTTTTTGTAAACAATACCCAATGCATCATAGTATGTGTCGAGTGACAGAGGCGCCGCGAGGTGCGTAGCGGTTATGTTACATTTCCAATAACCAATAACATTATTTCTCCAAACGGTAACATATTTCCTTTAACACAAACAATAGCTACGAAATAATAAAATTTAAAATAAATATATCTCTTTCTGAAATAAAAAAAAAAATATTTATGTATATTTTTAAAGAACCCACCTTTTATGCATTATACAAAAATATGCCACAATTAAAGTTCGATTCTGCACTTTTTTGTGCATCATGTACTAGTTCATTAAAACATTTTTTATATGTGGTAGAGCCATGCTGCTGTTATATTAGTAGTATAGTTGTATCACGAATAGGCCGACTAGGCTCGACCGGGGAATGACCGCGCTCTCACAGAATACCAGCGTGAAATAATAGCTTAATGCTTCTGTGTTTCGTATGGTGAGTGTAGAGAACCGGAGAGCTTTTTTGCTGGAAACGAGGCGTTCCATCTTAGTCCTCACGGGTGACACGCATTTTTGCATTTTGATTTGTAATCGAGGATAGATGTAGATGTCTATGGGCCGCAGCAACCACCACAGGTGAACTGCGTGCTCGTTTGTCACCCTATCCTATAGAAAAAAATACAAAATAAAGAGGTGTATTCATTTCAACGATGAGAGCCGTGGTGGCTCACAAGAGCCGTGGTAGCTCAGATGGTTAGCTCTCGCTGTAAATTTCATAGTACGCTAGCAAGCCGGGTTCGATCCCCGCTAGCAATAATGAAATTGTTAATTGCAATTTTAAGTGCTGATCTACCACGTGCTCGGCGGTGAAGAAAGACATTGTGAGGAAACCTGCACGTCTGTGAAATAAGAAAAAAAAATATTTCGAAGACATGTGAAGTTCGCCAACACGCATTGAGGCAGCGCGACGGAAACTTCTTTGCCTTTGCCCAGATGTGGGGCGTAAAAAGGCTGTAACTTAACTAACTTAAGTATTCATTTCGACGATGAGAGAGCCCTGGTAGCTCAGATTGTTAGCTCTCGCGTTAAATTTCACAGTACGCTAGCACACCGGGTTCGATCCCCTCCGGCATCAATGAAATTATTAATTGCAATTTTAAGTGCTGATTTACCTTTGCTCGGCGGTGAAGAAAAACATCATGAGGAATTCTGACTGTCTGAGAAATAAAAAAAAATATTTCCAAGGCATGTGCAGTTCGCCAACACGCATATGGGCAGCGCGGTGGATACTTCTTTGCCGTAAAACCCTTTCAGAAGTGAGGGAAGGCCCAGTAGTGGGACGGAAATAGGCTGTGTAACTTAACTAACTTAACGATTTCGACGATGATAGTCTGAAATAATTAGCTGAACAAATTATAGCTAGGCAACAATAAAAACTAAATGGATGGATGGACATAAGTATAAAATTGAATAAATATATAACATAGGTACTTATTTCTTTAAAAGGCTCCTGGTACTTGTTGGATTTACTGTATCTACAGTACAATTCATTTACGAATGGTACTGTAGGTAGCAGCAATCCGAGTGTGCTATAGGTTGAAACATAACGCAACGTTACACGATTTGCAAAGTACATACAGATAAAATGTACTGTTACGAGCTTGAGGTTCGTGACAATAAAAATTGCCGATAAAATTACCTAAATTAACACTTTAATTTACTTTACACAAATTAAAGTTAAAACACTAATAATTAAACACACTAATTCACTTAATTCCGCTCCGAAGCTTCGCTTGTGTCGCCGAGTTGAACTCTGTCCCGATCGCATCTTGCGCCACCTATTTATTTAAATTAGCAAAATATCCGGAATGTTCAAGTAAACACGCGTAAGGTACCGAGAGCTCGAGTATAGATTTTCTAGAAACTTAGTTCTTCGGGTGGCGCTGTCGGTCGAGAGATCGGTGATGTCATTCTCTGCAAAGCTCCCCTCGCTCTCGTTCCTGACACTAGATGGCGGTAGTTGACTTATTCACACAACACTGCCCCCTCCTAAGACATGCTCGTCCCGAGCATTATCGGTCCCATAATAACGCGCCAAGCGATCCACATGGACGATCTTAGGAGTCCCTCTTACGCTTTTCTGTAACGGCTCCGCAATGTCAAGGGATGTCCTATCCCGTGGTGCACTAACATTGTACAATTTCGACGCTCCTCTACTCCGTGCCTGAGGTCCCCTCACAGCCGCACAACTTGTACATGTACGACACCAATCCTCGACATCGTCACGATAATGGACCCAGTAAAACTGTTCTCGGACCTTCAGTAGAGTTCGTTTAACTCCCAGATGGACTCTTGAACGACCATTATGGCACAGCTGTAGAACATTCGGCACTTTAGCTTTAGGGACAACCATTTCCAAACGACAGCTGTCTCCCGACCATTGTCCCATTTACGGCACAGGACTCCATCCTGAAGCAGCAAGCTGTCCCATTGGGCCCAATAGCTTTTCGTGGTTGAACTCATCGCTGAGACGTCCCTCCACTTAGGCTTGGTAGCACGGGCCTTCATCCATCCCAGAATCGGCTTGATGTCCGGATCTTCCTGCTGTGCATGTCGTAGGCTGACCTTCCACCCGTTGCTGAGGTGGTCTGTCCTGAGCATCCTCACGGATACCACTTCCTTACTCTCTTGCCTACTACAATGGTTGCAATCTTCAGGACAAGGTCTTCTTGACGATGCATCTGCGTTGCCATGACATTTCCCGCTGCAGCGTCGGATAGTAAAGTCGTATTCCTGCTGCTGCTGGGCGGTGCTGTTAGCCGCACCTCCTTCCTGAGACCGTTCGCCTTCCCTTCCTAGGGTGTGCTTAGGGCAGCTGGACCGAAGATGGCCCCTTTCCCCACAGCCATAGCACCTCGGGCTGTATTTCTTATTGTGGTCGCGAACCGTAACTACTGTAACCTCCCTAGCGTGAGGTGAACGATGATCCTGTCGCCGCCAGGCAGTGCCGTTAGCTGCACTACCCTCTCGAGGTCGATCAACTCTCCTTTCCACGGTTCGCTTAGGGCAGCTGGATCGAAGATGGCCCTTTTCCCCACAGCCATAGCACCTAGGGCTGTATCCTCTGTTGCGGTCACGAACTGTAGCTGCTGCAACCTCCCTGACGCGATGGGAACGATGGTCCTGCCGCACGGCTTCTACTTCCAGTGCATGGGCCAAGGCGTCCTTAAGCGTCTCGTGGTGCCCGAGCCTCACAGCAGCTCTGACTTCCAGGTCGCGGATGCCGTCGATGAATGTTTGCACCAGGTTCCCTTCAATGAGCGCAGGTACAGACCGGTATGCTTTTCGCACCAGCTTCTCCACCTCTAGAGCCCACTGCTGCAGGTTTTCGTTGATGCGCTGCACGCGATCTTTAAGCTGCGCACGAAAGACGTGTTCCAGGTGAGCGTCGCCATATCTCGCCTCCAATGCCTCAAGGAGTTGCTCATAAGTCACTTCCTCCCCGAGAGCTTCCAGAACTGTTAAGGCCTGGTCGCGCAGGCCTAGTGTGAGAGCAGTCATGGCCTGGCTTTTATTCCAGCCGTTCGCCTTCATAACAGCTTCGAACTGGATTTTGTAGGCTGACCAGGAAGAAGTCCCGTCGAATGGTGGCACCTTGAACTCACGTAGCGAAGGTGTAGTAGCTACTACGGGAGCTGTTGTTCCATCCCCCAGTTTGAGGTCGTCCAGCGTTTTCTTCACGTCAGCCATTACGTTGTCAACCCGATTGTTTACTTGGTCGATTCGGGTTTCGGCCTCCGACAGGCGGTTGTCATGTTGAGCAACCTTATCCTTCACCTCCCGTATCTCTTTTCCGAAGATAGCGTGAAGGTCCTTCATGAGGAGCATCTGCTCTTCCTTATCGCGTTGGAGTTGCTCTTCTAAACGACGGGCCTGTTCCTCCTGCCGGCGGGCCTGTTCCTCATGCCGGCGGGCCTGTTCCTCCTGTCGGCGGGCCTGTTCCTCCTGTCGGCGGGCCTGTTCCTCCTGTCCGCCCCGCAGCTGCTCTTCCAATCGCCGGGCCTGTTCCTGCAGCATCACCATCAGAGCACCTAAATCAGGTGCCACAGACGTAGAAGCTGCTGACGGACCGGCTTCCGTGGCCGGCGGCTGGCCCTCAGACATCTGCGGCGTTGCACCACCAAATCTCCTCTGGTCCGTCTCCTGCTGGCGTTGACTTCGGGTACGGACACCCTCCGTTTCCTCCTTAGGTAAAATCGGCATTATTTTATCCCACTTCTGACACCAATTGTTACGAGCTTGAGGTTCGTGACAATAAAAATTGCCGATAAAATTACCTAAATTAACACTTTAATTTACTTTACACAAATTAAAGTTAAAACACTAATAATTAAACACACTAATTCACTTAATTCCGCTCCGAAGCTTCGCTTGTGTCGCCGAGTTTCACTCTGTCTGCCCCGCATCTTGCGCCACCTATTTATTTAAATTAGCAAAATATCCGGAATGTTCAAGTAAACACGCGTAAGGTACCGAGAGCTCGAGTATAGATTTTCTAGAAACTTAGTTCTTCGGGTGGCGCTGTCGGTCGAGAGATCGGTGATGTCATTCTCTGCAAAGCTCCCCTCGCTCTCGTTCCTGACACTAGATGGCGGTAGTTGACTTATTCACACAACAGTACATTAAAAAAAACCAGTATAAGAAATATGTGTCTGAGGTGACCTTAAAAACCACAACCTGTTCATATTAAATTAAAAAAATAAAAATTTCAAATATTAAATATTAAAATAAAAATATTAAAAAGCATATTATGTAAATACTATCTAACTTTCTGTTTTCATAAATTGTTTAAAAAATTCCGAAGTCTTGTGTTAACAACATACATGACATATCCAAATGCCACATTCAATTTTTTATAAATCATCGAATAATCGTGGAGTCAACCAAGCTCCATTTCTCTGCTCGAGGGCGCTAGATTCTTTACCATTCTAACCATTTAACCGAATTTGAACTTGATGCAGTATGGCAAACTTTAGTTCCTTTTTTCGCCACCCGCAAAACAGAGAACTAGAATTCACTTCTACGGACGTCTCAAAAATGGACACTATTGCACCTATTGCGTATATACATTAAATTTTTGAAAATATTGCACTTTATCCACATTATGATGTACTAAAACTGTGAACGATGAACAATTATACATATTTTAACACAAAACTGACAGTCAACACTAAAATTTTACGTACATTTCAAGTCTTTCCTCAACCAGCATGTTAGTTTTAAGATAGTAGTTTGCTACATACATATTAAAAAACGAATTTACACGTACTTAATAAGATAAAACACAAAATGAGATTACAAATAAGACGATTACTTACCCAAGCATTGTTTTAACACAACTCACCACACAATAAATATAAATTAATACAAAATAATTACAAACAACCTAGTTGTTAGCGCGCGTCAATCACACTAATGGCTGACTCAAGGAACGGACGACATTTAAGAATGATTTAAATAAAATATACTACTAAAGTGTATAAGCTGTGGGGTTTTTATGCTAGCCTTTTTTATCCTGTACACATTGACATATGGTAGAATGAGTTAGAAATAGCGCATAATGCTTTGTTTCTTCATTAAAAGAGCGGGTAAAAAATGTCGCCCGCAGTCAACGGAGATATTTTCGTGTCCAAGTCTTGGACATACGCAGTTGAGAGCATAAGGACGCCTTGGCCCATGCACTGGAAGTGGAAGCCGTGCGGCAGGATCATCGTTCCCATCGCGTCAGGGAGGTTGCAGCAGCTATAGTTCGCGACGGCAACAAAGGATACAGCCCTAGGTGCTACGGCTGTGGGGAAAGGGGCCATCTTCGATCCAGCTGCCCTAAGCGAACCGCAGAAAGGGAAAGTGAACGATATCAGGAGGGTAGTGCAGCTAACGGCACTGCCTGGCGGCGACAGGATCATCGTTCACCTCACGCTAGGGAGGTTGCAGCAGTTACGGTTCGCGACCACAATAAAGGATACAGCCCTAGGTGCTATGGCTGTGGGGAAAGGGGCCATCTTCGGTCCAGCTGCCTTAAGCACACCCTAGGAAGGGAAGGCGAACGGTCTCAGAAAGGAAGTGCGGCTAACAGCACCGCCCAGCAGTAGCAGGAATACGACTTTACTATCAGACACTGCAGCGGGAAATCTCACGGCAACGCAGATGCATTGTCAAGAAGACCTTGTTCTGAAGATTTCAACCATTGTAGTAGGCAAGAGAGTAAGGAAGTGGTATCCGTGAGGATGCTCTGGACAGACCACTTCAGCAACGGGTGGAAGGACAGCCTACGACATGCACAGTAGGAAGATCCGGACATCAAGCCGATTCTGGAAGGGATGAAGGCCCGTGCTACCAAGCCTAAGTGGAGGAACGTCTCAGCGATGAGTTCAACCACGAAGAGCTATTGGGCCCAATGGGACAGCTTGCTGATTCAGGATGGAGTCCCGTGCCGTAAATAGGACAATGGTCGAGGAGACAGCTGTCGTTTGCAAATGGTTGTCCCTAAAGCTAAAGTGCCGAATGTTCTACAGCTTTGCCATAATGGTCGTTCAAGAGTCCATCTGGGAGTTAAAGGAACTCTGCTGAAGGTCCGAGAACAGTTTAGCTGGGTCCATTATCGTGACGATGTCGAGGCTTGGTGTCGTACTTGTACAAGTTGTGCGGCCGTGAGGGGACCTCAGACACGTAGTAGAGGAGCACCGAAATTGTACAATGTTGGTGCACCATGGGATAGGACAGCCCTAGACATTGCGGAGCCGATACAGAAAGGCGCAAGAGGGACTCCTAAGATCGTCCATGTGGATCGCCTGGCGCGTTATTATGGGGCCGATAATGCTCGGGACGAGCATGTCTTAGGAGGGGGCAGTGTTACGCGTCTTAGTCGACGGCACTGGCGCCATCTGGTCTCAAACCGAGGAACTAAACTTCTTGAATTTGAAACTCGAACTCTCGGTACCTTGCGCGTGTTTACTTGAATATTCTGGATATTTCCGTGCTAATTTATATAAATAGGCGCTACGGGATGCGGTCGGGGAAGTATTGAAGTTGGCGAGACAAGCGAAGCTTCGGAGCGGAATAAAGTGAATCAGTGTCATTAATTATTAGTGTTTTTAACTTTAATTAGTGTAAAGTGAATTAAAGTGTTAATTTAGGTAATTCTATCGGCAATTTTTATTGTCACGAACCTCAAGCTCGTAACAATATTAATCCCTACCTTAATCGTGTAGTGGCGGTGTTTGAATTTCCACTACCCCGTATCATCCTGTGAGTGTCGTGAGAGGTGACAAAAGGAATCTGAGCTAGGATATGGGCAGCAGCATCTTCTAGATAACAGATGAATTAAATTAAGAATTGTGGCAAGTATCTTCTGTGAGGCAATCTGTGGCCGAAGTTTATGTCCAGCAGTGGACTGTGGGTAGACTGTAATGTGACTGTTAATCTCTACCTACATAGGTATGGATGCGACATCTATGGAGCGAAATAGAATAAATGGATTCTTTTGTACCGCCTCTACAGTCACCATATGAAACACAGCAGCATTAAGCTGCTATTTTACGCTGGTAATATATCGTGCTACAACCATTATAAAGCTGCAGTTAGTAAAAAGACCAAACCGGACGGTAAAAAAAAATCATACTTTTTTATGCACTTGCTCGGCCAAGGACTTGGCTACCCAGACATCTGCTCCTATTGAGCAGCATGATGATTTAACAAATCAGTCCCAACTAATTTAAATTAGATGTGTGTGTACGTTTGTGTGTGCATGCGAGAGCGAATGAGTTTGCGCAAACTCATTCGCATTTTTATTTTTTATACTTATGCACATAAAAGTAATATAGCATAATATTTAAGCAGAATTAAGGTTATAATCGTATGTACATAATTATAATCCTGCTTAACTATTAGGATGCTACTACATTTTCTTACGGTATTTTTCAAACGAACCGAATAATGATTCCTTATGTTTACACGAACACTACAAATTAAATAAAATTTGTTTTTACGTATTTTTCGTGGTAGTGCCACGCTGTAGCTATATTATGGTAGTTGTACGCATAGGGCGGCTCAACTGGGGCAGGATAACAATCGCACAGAATACCAGCGTAAAATAGCAGCTAAATGCTGCTGTGTTTGGTATGGTTAGTGAAGAGAATCGCAGACCCTCTTTACCGAATACGAGGCATTCCATCTTAGTTCTGAGGTGTGATAACGCATCTGCATTTTGATTATTAATTGAGGATAAATTTAGATGTCTATGAACCACGGCGTCCATCTATCATCAAATGGATTGTGTGCTAGTTTGTCACCCAATACTATAAAAAAATTTAATAACGTCGGGAAAATAAAATAAGTTAATATTTGTGATGAGATCCGTATGACTAATTTTATTTAGATAAATGCGTGATAAACTTAGAAATAAGGTTATCCGCAAGAGAAACAGAGTAACCGACATAGCCCAACGGATTAGTTAGCGCATTGACAAAAAGTGGCAATGGGCCGGCCTTATAGCTCGAAGAACTGACAATCGATGGGAAAACAGAGAGATTCTCGAGTGGCAGCCTAGTACCGGTAGGTGAAGTATAGGGCAGCCCCCCACAAAATAGAGTCACGACCTGGTAAGACATGCAGGAAGTCGATGGATGCAGGTGGCTCAGGACCGTGCTTTGTGGCATTCCTTGGAGGTTGTCTTTGTTTAGCAGTGGACTTGTGAAAGGTGGTAATGGTGGCGATGAAAATACGCTGCTACATATCTCCAGTACCACTCCCACTGCTCACGACCCATATATATAGAGATAGTAGTGGATTTCTTTACGGCACCACCACGTGGCTATAAAATTACATACCTCGAAATAAATGGTTCATGCAGCTTGAGGGAAAAAACAAGCTATGGAAATATAAATAGACATAAAATAATTTTTTGCAACAACTCACACCCTTGTATTTCGTATTTGTTGATGTATTTGTTAGTTGGGTTGGCTGGCATAATCCCCCTCTCTTTCTTCACCGCAAAGGCGTGCCTAGTGGGGGGGAACTAGATACTGGTAGACTATATAAGAAAACGCGCGCCGCCATTGTCGTGGCTGCGCCCTCTTTTTCCAAAAGAGGGTCGCTTCCGATACGGCATAAGAAGCTTAAACAGCCAATTGCCAGTCACCAAAGGCGGTTTTTAGAGGGTATCACTTAGGTTCCCCCGGTGGGCAATGAGTCCCTCATAACCACGATAGACCGGCTATCGTGGTATGCGTAATGCATTTTCCTCCCTACATAAAGGGTAGCCCTTTCCAATTGCTTCGGGCGCAAAAAAAGCCATCGTCGTCGCAATTTTCATCATGCCCATATGGCCGTCAAAAGAGGCCGCTAGACGCTTCTCCCAGATAAGTGCCCACCCTTATTATGAGCTGTTTTATTTGTTGTTCCTTCTTCCGCAGCAGCTCATCTCCCGTCATCTCAGCCAATGCCTCAAATTAATTTCAAAACAAGTATATTATCAAACGTCCGCCACGTGCCACGTCTGCCCTTTTGTTTTAGTTCCTTTTGAACCACGCTGATACAGTCCACTTGTACCCCCCGTCATACCTTTTAATATTATATAGACTATATTATGTTTAATTATGATAAAAGAACATTTCGTATAAATTTATAAAGATTTAAATGTAAAAGCCTTCGTCGTCGAAGTAATTAAAAAGTCAATTCCTTTTTTCCGATAGTTTCGCAAAATCATGGTACAAAGATTCTGTCGCCTTTTTCATTAAACCGACTTTGGTCAACAACCCTTTCGAAAATTAGTTTTTTCTGGACTGTAATAACGAATAGTTTGAAATTTATTTGTTGAGTTCCCGATTTTTAATTTATTAAAAATGTTTAAAATCAGTCAAAGTTCACAAGCAAATCAGTTAGAACAGTTTTTATTGAGATTATGGCGTAATTACATCATAAAACATAAAGCATATTCATTACATTAAATAATATGGTGAAAACATTTTATTTAATGAAATGAATATGTTTTCACCCTCACGTAACATTCTGCAAGTCGAAGCCTTTACGAAAATATTTACTGAACATATTTATATGGTCATAAGTAAAAAGACACACGTCTTCATTTTTAATACGAAAGTAATTCATACACAAAAGGGAAACTGAAGTATTTTTAATATTTAATCTTAATGTAATAGCATATTCATATTACACTGCTTAATTGCTAAGATGCTATTATACTACTTTTATGTGTATATGAATAAACATGAGGGAACACACACACAAACGCGCACGCACGCACGCACGCATGATCTCACGCACGCGTGCACTCACGCACGCATGCACCCACCTACGCACGTAAACACGCATGCACGCACGCACTCACGCACACACAACCATAATATAGCTGCAGCGTGGCTCTACCTGTAAATAATCTGTAAAAACAAGTTTTATTTAAATGTGTAGTGTTCGCGTAAACATAGGAAATTATTATTGGTTTTGTTATTGTGCTGTCGATGAGCAGGCCACCTTTCACTTTCTTTCACAATTTTCTATCTAAATCTATATTTTCGATCCGAGTAGCTCGATGCACTTTGGACTCTAACTTACCCCTCAGGGATTACAGGCGTGACGCTATTTATGTAAGGGAAAATAAAATTTGTTGAAGCTTCGTCTTTCTTCTTGTCAGCTAGTATTGTAGTAAGCAATTATTTGTCTGTAGATGGAATTATGAACAAAAAACAAAACACGTCAAGTCTTGTAGAGCTTATTTTACTTATATACTGTTAATTCGAAATTAAGATAAGTCGCGATTATTTAACGCTACGGGGCCTTGTTAGTCATGGCTTAATTAAAGCACATTTGGTATCATCATTCATAAAGGCGCCGCATACGACAATAATCGCAATGGTTAAAACAGTAATTAAAAATAAAACCAACTGCTTAAAAATGTAATGAAAAGAGATAATCTTTATACCCTATGTTTTCTTTTATATTTATATTACTTCCACAACAAAGACGAATGAAACGACGCCCCACAATGCTACGTTCAGAATATAATTATTAATGAAAATCTCAGTTTTAATTTCTAAAGTATTCAAGGCGGTCGCGATTTAAAAGTCTAATCACGAGCACTCAAGTATTTTGAAACAAAAGATATAAAAAAAGCTTTACTATCTAATAAATTGGCTTTTGTAAACACGCAGACAACTACATAATTGTTTTTAAAGATGCCACGAAACAATGAAATATTATTTTGACGTTTTCTTAATTACGTGATATTAATTGAAAAATAGAATGATATTTTCTGAGCAACAGGGCTCCTTTTTTATCTAAGAGTCCGTCATTTATTTCATCTTACCAACTTTAGGCGCTAAACAGCACTACACACAGTGTACATGTCCTTGTTTGAGCCAGTAACTCGTATTACAGGCTATGAACCCGAGCTAAAGGCACAGGTTCTTGCTTTATCCCGTTACCCTCATAGGCCGATGTGATGGTAATTCGGCATGATATATCATGGTTTCCGAAACCTTGGTGTGAAACGCCGCCAACTTACTGACACCAGGTTACTACCAAGAACTTCATTACAAAAATTTTATCACCGATTTGTGGTCAGACTCGGGACAGGATGCCGGATGGTTTAGCAATCTCGTTTGCGACTACTAGACTAACGAGGCAGTTATTAGCTATAATATACGAAATTGTTATATCACGTATATTGGAGAGTTTTCCCGTGGTCATACAACACTCAACAGCCTTCTACAATATATTCAGAGGTGATAGATATTCTTACGCAATCATTATAGAGTTGATGTATAGTATAGTATAGTCATAACAAAGTTATTAATATTTCATTTATGATACAATCGATCGGCGAATACTTCTCCGAAATAAATCTACGCACATTCATCACTTTTCTTTGTCTTCGTTGTACTATAAAACAAAGATGTCACGTATAAGAAATTTGTCTTTCGCTAAGCAGTCGGATGTCTTAGCTCTTAAGAGACGAGGGCGATAAAAGACACATTTGTAAATTTTAGGAACTTGTAAGAGCAAGGGTTGTTTCTATTTCACAGCGTATAGATTTAAATTGTTAGATTATAGAATGATCTATTGCCACATTGCCAGTAATTCCCTTTTAAAAAGATTTTAATGTTATGATACGAAATAATTAAAAAAAAATTATTTGAAAACGTTACATTCATTTTTACTTGACATAAAATATTTTAAATATATAACATTGCAGCAACCAGAGTTTGATCCTAGCATAATATCATATCCATATTCGTAGCATGACTCATTTATTGGTTTTCTGTATTAGTTGAGGAAATTTGTTACATATTTTAAAAACATATTTCTGTGTGTGCGTGTGATATCCCGGACATCAGTCAGAGCGAGATAAGAATGGCTCTCCAGCACCCTAAAAACGGCATGTCCCCGGGCGAGGATGTAATTACAGCGGAGCTTCTGAAAGCGGGTGGAAAACCGCTACTTGAAGTCCTTCAGAATCTCTTTAATTCCGTCCTTCATGGAGGCACTACTCCTGAGGCGTGGAGCTGAAGTGCGGTGGTCTTGTTCTTCAATAAAGGTGATAACGCCCTCTTGAAGAACTACAGACCGATATCCCCTCTGAGCCGCGTCTACGTGCCGTTTTCGAGAGTCATTACGAATCGTCTCGCACGCAGACTCGACGCATTCCAGCCTCCCGAACAAGCCGGTATCCGAAAAGGCTTCAGTACCGTAGACCACATACATACCCTGTGGCAGATTGTACAGAAGACCGAAGAGTACAATCTGCCACTTTGCCTGGCGTATGTGGACTATGAGAAAGCCTTTGATTCCGTCGAAATTTGGGCGGTGCTACAGTCCCTTTAGTGGTGCCCAGTTGACTGTCGGTATATCGAAATGCTGAAGTGTTTGTACAGTAGGGCTAGGATGGCTATCCGAGTACAGAACCAGAGTTTGAAACCTATCCAACTACAGATATGTGTAAGACAGGGTGATTTTATATCCTCGAAACTCTTCACCGCTGCATTGGAAGACGTTTTCAAGCTACTGAGCTGGAAAGGATACGGTATTAACATTAATGGCGAGTACATCACTCACCTTCAATTTGCCGACGATATAGTCCTTATGGCAGAATCGCTGGAGGATTAAGTACTACGCTCAATGACCTCAATAGTGCTTCCCAACAAACACAACGATCACATTCAGACGAAACAAAGATCATGTTTAATATCCATATCACACCTTTGCCGGTAGTTGTTGGGAACACTAAGCTCGAAGTTGTTGACGAGTACGTTTACCTGGGACAAATAGTCCGACTAGGTAAGTCCAACTTCGACCGAGCGGTCAATCGACGGATTCAACTGGGCTGGGCAGCGTGCGGGAAATTACGACACATCTTCTCCTCAGGTATGCCTTAACCTCTGAAAATATAGATTGTAAAACCAGTGCATGTTTTCAGTGATGACTTACGGAACCTAGACGTTGTCCTTCACTGCTGGCCGTATGAGGATGCTCAAAGTCGCTCAGCGAGCTATGGAGAGGGCTATTCTCGGGGTTCCTCTGCGTGATCAACTTAGAAATGAGGATATCCACAGTAGAACTAGAGTGACCGACATAGTCCAACGGATTAGTAAACTGAAGTGGCAATGGGCCGGCCATATAGCTCAAAGAGCTGACGACCGTTGGGGAAAAAAGGTTCTCGAGTGGCAGCCTCGTACCGGTAGGCGAAGTGTAGGGCGACCCCCACCGGATGGAGTGTCGACCCGGTAAGACATACAGGAAGTCGATGGATGCAGGTAACTCAGGACCGTGCTTTGTGGCATACCTTGGGGGAGGCTTACGTTCACCAATGCACTTGTCAAGGGCCGTAATTATGATGATGATGATGATGATGATCCCTATTTGCCTCTGCATTTAATGTGTCAAAAATACGAAAGCACCTATCAAGAAATATCAGATACAGTAGGTTGTGGTGAGATTGTGGTGTGCCAAAAGCCATATTCATTTGTATTATATATGAATTAGGCGCAAGATGTAATTCAGCATGTGTATGTGCAGATAGAAACTCCCCTTGTACCTACTGAAACGGAATACCACAGATTTATTTCCTCGACGTTAGATAATAAAACGCCATTGTCATTTTTAGTTTTTTTTTTTAAGTTAGGCCAATAGAAATGGACGTTTTTTATAAAGTAGCTGCCGCGACACTCGGCTAGCGTCGGCCGTACTCGGCGGGTGACGCGGTAGTTACGTGTATCTTGAAATTTTCAACTTTACGCCCGGTAGTCCAACATTAAACGTCCTATAACTCAAAAAGTATGGAAATTAGAAAAAAAGTAGTTTTAAACAAAAGTAGAGAATAAACTGATCTTTAAAAATATATTTATACATTTTATTGTTTAATCTAATATTTCAAGAGTTATTGGCCGCGATAGAAAAACCGGTTCATTAAATGGGCCATAAATCGTAAACGGTAAGTTTTACAAAAACATTTACTGAAAAAAAGGTGCAATATTTTATTTTTTACAATAATGGTCTGTACAATTTTTGTCTTTAAGTGCATAGTTTCCGAGATATCGGCTGAAAACGTTTTTTCAAGATGGCGCTTGAAGCCCCACCTGTATCTGTCAGCATTTTGTGATTTTATGCTCAGTACGTGATCCTAAACCTTATAAAAAAGTGAAATTAGGTTGGAAATTTAGTGCAAAGTTAAATTCTATGTTTACTGTAAAGTCTACTACCGCTTTAAAATGAGATTCCCTTGACTTTAGGAAATACGACAAATGAAACTCCTTAGGTATTAACTTATTGGGAACGGTTTCTTAAAGATATTATTTCTCGAGCGAGTTAATAAGTACACATAGAATGGTAAATAATAATATAGCCATCGGTTTAAAGTATGTGCTATGATGCACTCACAAAAAACCTAAAATCATTGCATGGGAACTCGAGTATATCAGCCCTGTGCGAAAACATGACGCATGTGGCAGCCATTTCCCGCCGCGACCGCATTATGGGAAGTAGCAAGTCAGCTCAAATAGCAGCCTCATACTTGTAAGCACCCCCTGGCATAGGCATCACTAGACAGAGTGACGACCTGGTAGAGATGCATATGGTTATATATGCAGTTGTAGGCTTGTGTCAATGCTTTGGTGGCATGCCTTGGGCGAGTACTATGTTCAGGACTTGTGATAAACTCTAAGGATGATAATAATGATCCTCTTTTATATAGTTGAGTGGTAACATAGAAGTATTAAATTCACAGGAATCTTGCCCTCAATATCTCACATGCGCATAAGCGTTGGAATAATAAAATAAATATTTGTAAGTTTTAGTAGCTTTAAGAGCATGAACAACTTTAAATCTTCAGTCGCTGGGGAATAACTTCGATGACTTCGTAGCTTTAACTGAAACCGTTTCTTAACTTTTCATTCGTTATCCATCGTTACAAGTTCGGTGACGTTATTCACATCGTGACAGATATTGGGAAGTTAAAAACCTTTTATCTTCCGTTTTTATTCAGACTAAATACTCACAAAGCACATGAATAATCTTAGGCCGGTCACAAATGTTTAAATCCATAATTGTTTCCCGTGTAGTGGTGATGTAAGAATATCCACTGCCATTTATCGTCCCGTGGGAGTCGAAAGAGGCGATAGACAGAAACAAACCATGAGGTGGAGCAACGTCTCCCTGATAACAACACAAAATTATAAAACGGCGGCTGCGAACCCGCTTGCCAAGCGTAGCAACTGTGGCAAAATACCCCCTATAAGGCAATCTAAGGGGAAGGCCTACGTTCAACACTGGACTGCATATCAGGGTCATACTCAGAAAAAGTGTACATTTTAAATTTTGTAACTAAACTGATATGTAACAATACTGAGAATATTCGTAACGCATATTCTCATAAGGCATAGTACACATTAAACTATGTACAAATTATAGATTGGGCTAATAAAACACTGGAGCCGTGGTAGCTCAGATGGTTAGCGCTCGCTGTAAATTTCACAGTACGCGAGCAAACCGGGTTCGATCCCCGCCGGCACCAATTAAATTGTTAATTGCAATTTTAAGTGCTGATTTACCACGTGCTCGGCGGTGAAGGAAAACATCGTGAGGAAACCTGCATGTCCGAGAAATAAGAGAAAAAAAAATTCGAAGACATGTGAAGTTCGCCAACACGTACTGGGGCAGCGCGGCGGACACTTCCTTGCCCTAAAACCCTCTCAGAAATGAGGGGAGGCCTGTGCCCAGCAGTGGGACGTATATAGGCTGTAACTTTACTTTACTTTTAATAAAACACTTGTTTGGTTTAATTAGTCTTATTTGTATTATTATTATAGGCTGTAATGGATAATAGATAATTGTAAGAAGGTATAAATATTCAGTCACTCACTCGTTGTCATCAACGCACTGCCCGAACCCTTGGACATAGAAAACTACAATTTTAATAGAGGTCCCTTTTTAATATAAACAAAGAATTATATTATTTTTGTTATTTACAAAAAGTAGTACAACCGAATATTTGCTTAACACTTAATAAAGTCAATTTGGTATATATATCAGAAACATAGCATCTGCAGCCAAACTATGAGACCTGTGCATCAGCTGTCAGCGCCATATCCTCAGGGTTAAAAAATTAATATTAGAATGCAAAATTACTTAATTAAATATCATCTAAAGAGTTTGCACGTTATGATAATATGACAGCGCATTATTATTATTAATATTAATTAATAATTAATTTCTATGTAAATCCGTCCAAAATACAATATAATTTTTAAATAATTTACAATAAAATAAAAAATAACATAAGTTATTTCTAATGAGTATTTCTTTGCTGTTCAGAACAAATTAAAAAAACCAGCAGCTAGATTTTATATAATTCTAAGTTCCCATTCTCACTTTTGATCATTAAAAGATTCAAACAACTATGCGTTTTATTTTTAAAACAATAATAAAGGGCTCCAGATTCAATAAGTTTGAAATTAATATTCCGGGCTGCTACTGAAAATTTTGTCACAGAAAAACCCAATAAATGATTGTTGGCCTGACTCGGGTTTCAAACCCAGGACCACATGATCAGCAATTGCGTTTGCGATCATTAGACCAAGAGGGCAGTCAAAAGTGTTAAAGCTATAATAATTTTAAAGGCGTCCCGCTCTGACGAAAAAAATAAATGTTCACTTTACTCATACCTATAACAATTTTTTACCTATCAGTTTGTATTATAAACATACTTACTACCTACTTATATTTCCATATTTATTACTTGCTATTAGCTCTCTATTTGAGTGGATACAAGGACTAAGGAAGGCTGGCCTAATTTTTCACTGCCTCTCAATGGCATACCACGGTTATTAATATTTTTTTAATAGATTGTTACGTTTATTATACGATGACAACGGGCGTGATAAAGTCGTATACAGGTGCTCTCTACGACGCGCTTCGGACGACTGGCGGGGTGGCGGGACTGTTGGTCGGCCCACGCACTATTTAATCGCACAATATTAATTTGATATTTCTTTTTAAAATGATATATACTCTTTTATTGAAAAATAAACCCATAATTCACTCACGTATTTATTGCTAAACACATATCCTGAATTTAATTGAAATTGATTTCATTACATTCGAATGAAACTGCTTTTTCACTTAGTGGACCTACTTAAAATTGTAGAAATTGAAGAAACTTTGCGATTGATGGATTTCAGATATTAAGTATTTTAGCAAAGTAAAGGCTCATTTCGACCTGGCCACATTTAACGCACGCACACTGAGGACTGATGAGAAGATCCTGGAGCTGGAAGAAGAGATAGACAAGTTGCGCTGGAGTATTATAGGATTATCCGAGGTCCGAAGAGAGGGGGAGGACACGGTGATTCTCGAATCCGGCAACTTGTTCTATCACCGGGAGGGCGACCATCTGTCCCAAGGAGGTGTCGGATTTATCGTCCACAAGTCTCTCGTCAACAACGTTGTAAGGATTGGGAGTGTGTCGACGAGGGTCGCGTACCTGATACTCAGAATCACCAAACGGTATTCGCTGAAAGTCATACAGGTTTACGCACCAACCTCGGCACATTCCGATGAGGAGGTGGAGGAAATGTATGAGGATATTTCCAAAGCCATGCATTCCTCCAAAACCCACTACACTGTGTTGATGGGAGACTTCAACGCAAAACTAGGCACAAGAGAAAGCGGTGAGCTGAAGTTAGGGAAATTTGGAGTAGGGCAACGGAACCGAAGGGGCCAGCAGCTGGCCGACTTTATGGAGAAAGAGGGACTCTTTATGATGAACTCTTTCTTTCAGAAGCGGCCCACAGGAAGTGGACCTGGTCGAGCCCCGACGGTTCGACAAAAAATGAGATTGACTTCATTATGACGACCAGACGCCAACTGTTCAGTGATGTCTCAGTGATCGCAAGGGTGAAAACTGGCAGCGATCACCGAATGGTTAGAGGCACACTGAACTTAAACGTTAAGTTGGAGAGGTCTCGTCTAATGAAGTCAACGCCCCGTCCCCCTCGTGCTCTAATCCAGAATCCCGAAAACTTTCAGCTCGAGTTACACAACCGCTTTCAGTGCCTACAAGATTGTAATGCAGTGGACGATATGAATGACAAGCTCGTGGAAACAGTCCATGCGGTCGGAGCTAAGTTCTGCAAGACCCGCCGCAGAAGAACACAAAAACTCTCCGATCACACTCTTAATCTCATGGCTGTTAGACGGGAGATGAGGCTGCAATCGTCAACAGATTTAACGGCATACAGGCAACTGAACAGACAGATCTCCAAACGCATGCGGCGAGACTTACGCAACTTTAATACTGCTCGTATTAAAGAAGCGATCGAGCGGAACCAGGGCTCCAAAGTCTTTGCCAGAGATCTGTCTGCTCGTAAGAGCCAACTGTCAAAGCTGAAGACTGAGTGTAGCAGCATCGTTTCCGGAACACCTGAGATTTTGAGTGAGATTGAGAGGTTCTATGGGCAGCTGTACACATCATCGTTGGAGCCACACGCAAGTGTGAGTAACGATCCAAGAGCAAGTCTTATCCGACACTATTCCGATGATATCCCGGACGTCAGTCTAAGCGAGATTAGAATGGCTCTCCAGCACCTTAAAAACGGCAGGGCCCCAGGCGAGGATGGAATCACAGCGGAGCTTCTGAAAGCGGGTGGAACACCGGTACTTGAAGTCCTTCAGAAGCTCTTCAATTCCGTCCTCCATGGTGGCACTACTCCAGAGGCGTGGAGCAGAAGTGCGGTGGTCTTGTTCTTTAAGAAAGGCGACAACGCTCTCTTGAAGAACTACAGACCGATTTCCCTTCTGAGCCGCGTCTACGTGCTGTTTTCGAGAGTCATTACGAATCGTCTCGCACGCAGACTCGACGACTTCCAGCCTCCCGAACAAGCCGGTTTCCGAAAAGGCTTCAGTACCATAGACCACATACATACCCTGCGGCAGATTGTACAGAAGACTGAAGAGTACAATTTGCCACTTTGCCTGGCGTATGTGGACTATGAGAAAGCCTTTGATTCCGTCGAAATTTGGGCGGTGCTGCAGTCCCTTCAGCGGTGCCAAGTTGACTGTCGGTATATCGAAGTGCTGAAGTGTTTGTACAATAGAGCTACGATGGCTATCCGAGTACAGAACCAGAGCTCGAAACCTATCCAACTGCAGAGAGTTGTAAGACAGGGGGACGTTATATCCCCGAAACTCTTCACCGCTGCTTTGGAAGACGTTTTCAAGCTACTGGACTGGAAAGGATACGGTATCAACATCAATGGCGAGTACATCACTCACCTTCGATTTGCCGACGATATAGTCCTTATGGCAGAATCGCTGGAGGACTTAAGCATTATGCTCAATGACCTCAATAGTGCCTCCCAACGGATAGGTCTTAAGATGAACATGGACAAAACAAAGATCATGTTTAATGTCCATGTCACACCTATGCCGGTAGTTGTTGGGAGCACTATGCTCGAAGTTGTTGACGAGTACGTTTACCTGGGACAAATAGTCCGACTAGGTAAGTCCAACTTCGACCGAGAGGTCAATCGACGGATTCAACTCGGCTGGGCAGCGTTCGGGAAATTACGACATATCTTCTCGTCAGGTATACCTCGATCTCTAAAAACTAGATTGTACAACCAGTGCGTGTTGCCAGTGATGACTTACGGATCTGAGACGTGGTCCTTCACTGCTGGCCGTATGAGGACGCTCAAGGTCGCTCAGCGAGCTATGGATAGGGCTATGCTCGGAGTTTCTCTGCGTGATAGACTCAGAAATGAGGATAACAGTAAAACCAGAGTGACCGACATAGCCCAACGGATTAGTAAGCTGAAGTGGCAATGGGCCGGCCATATAGCTCGAAGAACCGATAACCGATGGGGAAGAAAGGTTCTCGAGTGGCAGCCTCGTACCGGTAGGCGTAGTGTAGGGCGACCCCCCACAAGATGGAGTGACGACCTGGTAAGATATGCAGGAAGTCGATGGATGCAGGTGGCTCAGGATCGTGCTTTGTGGCATTACTTGGGGGAGGCCTATGTTCAGCAGTGAACTTGTGAAGGGCTGTAATGATGACGAATGATGATAAAGGCTCATTATTGCTTAAATCCTTAAATTTATTAAAACCATTAAAATATTCAAAATGTATTAATTAATATAAAACAAGTCAAACATATTCTAATAATAAAGATAATAGCATTTATAATATAATTGGAAAATTGGTCAAAATTTTTCCAAAGTTATTGAGCGCGTTTTTGTATAGATGGAGGGTATTCGTGTGGGGATTGCTTATAGGGTATGGTGGCTGATAAATGTGGTAGTACTATAGCACATTGTATAGTCCTATATTAGGGACTTTTAGGAAGTTATATAAAAGCATTACTATGATAGGTCTCTATGATGCATGAATGAAGCATTATAATAGCGCAGTTATGGATTGAATTTCCACATATTAAAGACATATAATAGTAAGGTCTATGAAATAAAGAAAATAAATGGAAGGTTTCCGATATGTAAAAACATTATACTAATAGAACTTGAAAAGGACTAGAAAAGGATTATTATAGTGGCGTGTTGACTGCATTACAGCGTTCGAGACCGAGGTAAAGTTGGACTCGCTAACCGATATGTCCTAGGCATATTAGTGCCGGTGGTAAGCGGTTTTGTTGTAGCAATACGGCTTGCCCGTGGACATCGCACACCCATACCGTTTTTGGGCGACGTCGTAGCGCATAGCGTTTTAATAGTTCTGCTGTCTTTTGGATTGACGTAAGTGTGTTCGGTAGCACTTTTATGTGTAACATGCATACTCTACTCCATGTCTCAGTCCATTAGCGCTATGATACGTAGATTTTTAGCTACTGGCGTCTTAGTAGCGTGCTACTAGGATATATTGGTGTGTTTTTTTATAGAATAAGGGTGACAAACGAGCACATAGCCCACCCGATGGAAAATGCTCTGGCCCGTAGACGTCTACACTCATCCTCGTATAAGAATCAAAAGCAGATGCGTTGTCACACCTGAGGACTAAGATGGAATATGAGTAATGTGAATAGAATTGCTAGTATTTAAAAAATATATACTCAACATCAGTGACACAAACCCTTTCTGATGGCGAATTATTACTATTAACTTATAACTGCCTTTTAGCTATATCTGCCGTTGTATTGGTTGGTGGGGCATATGTGTCTGAGGATCTGAGGGGACTCTCAAGGGTACGGCTGAAAGCTGCACAACATGGAAACCTATTCCCTTGAGGTGAACGGTAGACTCATTGTATGGAATCTGTCAACTACTTTGTTTACAATATGTAGTTTATTTTAATTTTACTAGATGTCGTTGTGTCCGAAGCTTGTGTTATTTATACCACATTGTAAAGGTTTGTTTCAAATATTATTTAAGATTTCTTTACATAATTTACAATACCTTTTGACTCCTACTGCTAATTGATAGTTAAGTCTCATTTCATGAAGCCTATCTCCTAGCGGCTGTTTTTAGGATCTGTACACTCATTAAACGCTCTGCGGATAGAAGCCAATTTTTGAGAATTTTTGGTAATGCCATGCACTTACATCACGTCTGCAGGGGTGACGGTCTGGTATTTGCTACCACTCACGGAGGGTTTTTATGGTCAGTGCGCCTAAACCATGCGACGTACATTTACTGTGGCTGGATTTGATCGTATTCTGTATGGCATTTAGACGCATTTATATGCGCGACTTCGGTCGATGTTTGTGCTTACGCACTACCAAGGGACTAAGCCCTCTATTACTGGTTCACCGGTTATTTTGATGTGGACTACGATTCAGTACCCAACTTCTGGGGAGGGGGAGGCGGGAGGGAGAGGGGGTGTTGGTTGTTTGACGCTTACCGCACGCGGCGTGTGTGGAGCTGTGTGCCTCCCCCACATTCCTTTAAATGTGTGTGAGGGGAACCCTTGTATCGGGTACTTTCATATAAATATTGTGAGCTTTTTCCAAGCAGGAAGGGATTATTGAATAAAAAAATGATTGGTGTAAACCTGATACAAGTGGAATAGGGACGATTTAATATTCTTAACTTTTTTCGAGCACTGTCTCCCTGAACGGGGTTCCTAAGGTTAAAACAACATAAGGCACTACCATCGGCTTTTGTTTCCTCTAGTGAATATTCATTCTTCCAAAAGACACTTAAAAGCAATGCAAAATAACTGATTATAAGAGACCGTATTCTAAGCGCTTTTTACGATTGAAAAATCTTGTTTGCATGATTCTCAAAGTTATTGGAATGGAAAAGTTCAAGCGTACTTATGCCACTTTACTTTGTTCTGTTGAATGACATTTTAAAAGCGCTACGTACATACAAGAAACTTGTCGACATTCGAGTCGAGGCAATTCGCAACTGACATCAGAACAATAACACACATTTGTAAACGCTTCCAGTTTTAAAAAATAAGGATGTCACAGTCTGTTTACCATGATGGAAAGCAATCATTACTAAATTTATTTTTATTAAAGTTATTTTTCTTGAAATATTTGAAAGTTAATTATTCATCGTAACCATTGCCGATTATTCTGTAATTCAATTGTCATTTCTTGTTTTTCCTTTTAAACCATGGTATTTACAAAGAAAAGCCACATGGCAGCTATATTATGGTTGTAGCACGAATGGCTAGGATTAACAAGGACATTATTCTCACTGGACGTAATATCTGTGTATTATATGATGAGTATAGTGAACTGCATAGCCTTTTTAACAAAAAAGGTATTACATCTTAGTTCTCAAGGCTGACAACGCATCCGCATTTTGATCCCTAATCGAAAATGGATCTAGATGTCTATGGGCCATAGCACTTACCATCAGGAGACTAAGTCTCGTTTGTCACCCATATTCTTTAAAAGAAACGTTAATCCACACTAGGAGTATTCTTGTATTGGGAGGTTATACATACAGCTTGTTAAGTTTAAACTGAAAACGATACGTGAAACATCCAAACCTCCAAACCAAGGACAAGAATTTAATAAACCTAGTTCAGTTACCAGAAAAAAAAATTCAAGTCTCCACTTTGTAGTAAAGTTTGTGGTTTTTTGTACAACGACGGCATTAAGGAGTCGTCGATCACATTTAAATATCACCTGTTATTTTAATACTTACTGGGTTTCACGGTCAATTACTTACACACATTTAATGGTTTCTTTTTCGGGTGCTTTACAGCACCCAAATTCCGTGACGGGGACTGAGAAGTTTGACGTCCCAATGTCATAGTTAGCCTGGCTACGTTTAGTTTTCGAATATTACTTTTTGGTCCGATCTACGTAGATCGAGCTTACAGTATCTTGAAGTCTTTCAGTTGTATGCTTGGATTTGGATTTAATTTTGTTAATTATATGATCGCAAGCAAATGGCAGCGCCCATCCATCTAATCTATTGAAATTAGGATGATTTTTACTTTCAATAGGCTCACGTATCATCCTTGGCAGTAATCGGTGTTCTTTTGTTAGGATTTGTGGTAAATCTGATGTAATAGTAGGGATAATCTTGAATATGTTCAGAGGCTACAGACTTCCCGGAGCGTCGGTACTTCACATCAGATATACGTTCTTTCACGCGGGTTTTTATAGGTATCTTTGTTTCTTCTATGTAAGAGAGACGACATTCACAATCTAGCTTGTACGCCCCTGCATCTCTTAGATAGTAGAATATTACACTTGATAGTTGGTAAAAATTGACTTATCTTCTTCGGCGGGTTGTTGTGTTTTAATGGAAGCTCGCTTTAGGATGTAAAGCACCCGAAACGTCGAGAATTAAAAATAAGTTAAAAATGAGCTAATTAAATCCGTATAATTGGTTTTAAACACAATTATTTAACTGAAGTGCATTATCAACCAAGATATTAATCGCAAGAATCAACAACATAAGATAATAAATATACTTGGCCGGCTACATTTTTATAACATTAATTAATGCAACAAACGCAGTAACAGCCTGCAGCTTATTTTTTCATAGAAATTATTCTTCTAATGGATTTCCAGCAAGCCTCTCTTTATCTAATTAAACAAGTTTTTTTCCATAGGGAAGACGGGCTATGTCGGACCTTCCCCGCATATGGGCCAGGCCTCAGGAATTCCATATATGAACGGCTCCATTAGTGCTAGCTGCCCCTTTACGACCTCCCCTCAGGAGAGTACGACACGCAATAGCACAAGGCGCCACTTCCTATAACGACTCCTGTGATACCATTGGAAACATCATATAAAGAGTTTTTACATGCTTAGTATCTATTCCCGCGTAGTGGTGGTGTGAGAAAATCCACTACCCCATATCGTCCCCTGGGTGACAGAGGGAAATTGAAACAGTTGGTTATCAGGACTGTCATGATAACAGCGCAAAATATTTAAAAAAGCTGCGGTCGCCAACTCTCCTGTCAAGCGTGGCACCTATGGCAAAACTCTCCTAATTAGACAATTTATGTGGGAGGATAACTATTAGCTTGACCTATATGATTATAATAGAATTACGCATCAGGTAAACACACTCATCAACAACCTCGGGGTTAGTGCTCCCAACAACTACCGGCATGGGTGTGACATGTACGTTACACGTGATCTTTGTTTTGTCCACGTTCATCTTAAGAACTATCCGTTGTGAGGCACTATTGAGGTCATTGAGCATAGTGCTTAAGTCCTCCAGCGATTCTGCCATATAGACTATATCGTAGGCAAATCGAAGGTGAATGATGTACTCGCCATTGTTGTTAATACCGTATCCTTCCCAGTCCAGTAGCTTGAAAACGTCTTCCAATGCAGCGGTGAAGAGTTTCGGGGAAATAAAGTCACCCTGTCTTACACCTCTCTGCAGTTGGATAGGTTTTGTACTCTGGTTCTGTACTCTGATAGCCATCGTAGCCCTACTGTATAAACACCTCAGCACTTCGATGTACCGACAGTCAACTTGGCACCGCTGCAGAAACTGTAGCACTGCCCAAATTTCGACGGAATCAAAGGCTTTCTCATAGTCCACATACGCCAGGTATATTGAGGTCATTGAGCATATTGTTGCCCTCCAGAGATCCTGCCGTAAGGACTATATCGTCGGTGAATCGAAGATGAGCTTGAATACGTCTTCCAATGCAGCATGGGTATAAAAATTCATTTGTTTTCCTTTTGCGACGCCTAAACTGCATATTGATTGTCAATTGTCATAACTTACGTTTTAAGGAATACTCGTAATATATATATATATATATATATATATATATATATATATATATATATATAATTATATTGGGGGGGGGGGTGAAACTTATTAATTATAGTAATAAGTTTCACCCACCCAGTTTCTAATAAAATTCATTGTCTTTTGTGCGTAGAGTGAAAAAAATTATTACGAAAAATAATGTGATATCACTTCAGTTGAGCTTAAACTTAAGCGTTTGCTATCGTATGATTAATCGTCGCTCCTTTCATAGTCTTCTGCTGGGCCATTAATGGTAAGAAAATGTCCCTACGTGATTGATCTATGCTTTCACTTACGGAAAGCTGGGACAGTTATTTTTCACTAAAATGGTTAAACGGATCGACTTCATCCTATATCGTTCGCGTTTTATATTTTAAATAAGAGTAAAATATCATTCAAATTTAATACACTAAAATTGCTTATTAGCCAAAATTTTTCATTCGTTGAATTCAAACCCAGAACTCGATGATCAGATGACATTTATTACGTTTTGGCATTCTATATCTGTATTAATATCATTTAGTTTTCATTATGATGGAACAAAAATTACATTATTTTATATACACTACACAATACATAAACAAATATAATATATTATATGTAACTAAAAACAATATTGTAGTAGCCCGCTGCCATATTAAATATTTAAAATAATATTAAATGATTTAGTAATAAAATTGACATTTATTTATCTATTTGGTTATAAATCCGGTCCAATTCGTTTATCTTAAAAAGGTTTCCCGTTATGTTTTGGGACTTCATTAGTAACAGTTAACTGTAAAATTACCTGTGTGTCGTCGCGTCTGAAATCTATTGGCTCCTTCCATTTTATAGGATAAGGGTGACAAACGAACATGCAATCAACCTGTGGTTAAATGTATGGTGTGGCCTACAGCTACATAATAAATGAATATATTATCTATCCTTGAATAAAAACCAAATGCAGATACGCATCTGCATTTGGTTTTTATTCAAAAACGCCTCAGGGCTGACAACGCTGTCAGCCCTGAGGACTAAGATGGGATCCTTTGTTTCCAGTAAAAATGGTCTTCAGTTTGTAGCGCGGCTCACGGTATCCACATATGTGACATCTATATATACCAGGCGGTTCCATAATGAACTGGCCTGATATAGTTCAACGCGACATGCTGCTACATGTTGTGTTGCATTAAATAGTACGTTTATCGTGCACTTAATATAAGAAACATGCATCGACATGAAATGCTTAGTCTTAGTTTAACAGGCATTTGAATAACGAGAGTCGCGTATTTTTTCAAAATGTCGAAAACTGAGTATCGAAGTGTCATAAAGTTTCTGTTTAAAGAGGGTTTATCCCCTGCCCAAATAAAAAAACGATTGGATGGCGTGTATAAGGAGTCTGCCCCCTCTTATAGCACAGTGGAAAAATTGGGTGAAAGAGTTTCGCCTCGGGAGAGAAAACGTCGAAGACTTTGGCCACGACGGTCGACATGTGGAAGTGCTCACTCCCGAAACGATTGCTCTTATCGAAGAGGAGGTTCTGAGTGACCGCCGTGACTCTCTAAGAGTACCGTTCATCGCGCGATCCACGAACATCTTCACATGAAAAAAGTGAGTGCAAGATGGGTACCGAAACTTCTTTAGCGGTACAGAGACAGGAAAGAGTGCGCTGCGCTTCGGAGTTTTTGGATCTTTGTGGCGAAAATCCAAAGACTGTGATCGAGCGGCTAGTGACTGGTGATGAAACTGTGATCTTGTATTATGATCCACAAAACAGCGCGAGTCAATGGAATGGCGTTATAAGGGTGAAAAGCCCCCTAGAAAGGCAAAGGTGCAACAATCGACTAAAAAACTGATGTGCACAATATTTTGGGATTTTCAAGGCATTTTGAAGGTGGATTTTAAAGAACGTAATACAGTCGTGAACGGCGAATATTACGCTTCTTTAATATATAAATTACGAGACAAGATAAGGGAAAAACGAAGAGGCAAGCTGTCTAAAGGTGTCCTGTTGCTCCATGACAACGCCCCTGTTCATACCGCTGGTGTTTCGAAGGATGCAGTTCTTCAATGCGGGTTCACAGAAGTTCAACATCCACCTTACAGTCCAGACATGGCCCCGTCCGACTATAATTTACTTCCAAATTTAAAGCGGGACTTAAGAGGAAGAAAATTTTCAAGCGATGAAGAGTTGCAGGCGGCCGTCTTCAGTCATTTTGAGGATAAAAAATGTGATTATGTTTATAAAGGTTTAGAGATGTTGATTCACAGATCTCAGAAGTGTGTTAGTATTCATGGTGATTATATTGAAAAATAAAATTGGTTTCGTTTCATTTCCTTCATTGGTTCATAGTTAGGCCAATTCATTATGGGACCGCCTACGTATATTAAAAATTACGACACACCGGATTGAGGAAATTAATTGAAAAAGTCTTGTAGAGCCATCAAAAATTTACTATTACATCATGAAGAACAAAACAGAATAATAATATTTCATCATGTCAAATAACAATGTGCATTAAATTATTAAATATAAAATAAATGTAAAAGAATTATTATCGAATGATTTTGATTCAAAGTGAATAATATTATTATCAAAACTTTATACTTTAAATACTTCAAATTTCGCAGATCAAAATTTATAATAAATTTACAAAAAAATTACAAAATCCTACAGATATAAATTAATTCTGAAATTATATTGTTCAATATTAAAATGTATGATCATATATTTTGTGTATATGTGCATGTCAATTGTCATTTAATACCTAATCAATTTTAACGAATATTTAGGTTAAAAAAAAAGAAAATACACAATCTTTATCTAAGCGAAACTAAAACTAAAAGCGAACAGTCATCTGAATTCTGAACTCCAATATTGTAGAGAGGATTTGTCTTAAAGATCATGCTTGACAGCCAGATTGACATTCAGAGTACCAGACGTTTTGCACCTTTGGCGGTGTCTCCCGCTGTCTAGGTATTTTAAACGAAGTGGAGAATAACGCACATAACACAATTTTTTACGGATTTTTTTCGCAGATGTTTACTATATTTCTAGTGCTTGAACGTAGTCGATAAAATATATCGATGAAGGACTGAGAAAGAAAAGTCATATCGTAAATAAGCTGTAATACAAAGGAAATAAAGGGATAATGAAGGTGAGGTAAGCTTCCGGTATTTAAATTTTAATTAAAATAAAAGAAGCAGGACATTTTTATGGACTTTTTATTCAATTAGTTATGATTAACTTCAAATATTTTGTTAATTTATTTAAATATAGGTTTACTGACTTTTATTACTTATAATCTTTCTTAAAATGTGTTTCTTAGAATTTGTTTTGTTCGCTTGTTTTCTTATATAAGCAATTCTAATATTTACGTAGGCGGTCCCATAATGAATTGGCCTAACTATGAACCAATGAAGGAAATGAAACGAAACCAATTTTATTTTTCAATATAATCACCATGAATACTAACACACTTCTGACATCATTCATGAGTTAACGAGATGGTTATACTATCATAAGCTGTATAACCATCTCGTTAACGCTAACCTAAACGCCGTCCACTCTTTCTAACCGAGACGCAGGTGTCCTCTCCGTCTGATGTTTCGTATCTCTCCAATCCGATGTACAAACTGGAACACTCCTTTGTGCCTCGGGCTGGAGTTTGCGTATACGTCAGAGAGGACATCTGTTCTCGACGCATCGGCGGTCTGAAGGTTCGGATCTGTCCATCCTTTGGCTACGTGTAGACAGCGACGACGATCCGCGCGTATACGGGTGTCTCTATAGCTCCCATAGCGGTAATTCTGAAACAGACCGACTCTTAGACCACGTCGTAATGGCTACAGATTAGTTG
The DNA here is from genome assembly GCA_036936625.1 of Parnassius smintheus behrii. Taxonomy (NCBI): domain Eukaryota; kingdom Metazoa; phylum Arthropoda; class Insecta; order Lepidoptera; family Papilionidae; genus Parnassius; species Parnassius smintheus. The sequence continues at coordinate 28,733,983 of JAUPFT010000022.1, forward strand.
CTACAGCAGATCCTCTGCGCAGAGATCGTGATCCTCGGCGATTTTAACGCCCACCACACCGAATGGCTTGGTTCATGATTTCGATTTGTCATATGGTCTGACGCAACTGGTCGCTCCTGTAAAATAGCATCATGCTATAAGCGGTGGTGCTATTCTATAACAATATTTTCGTGTCTCGACAGCGGAATCTGCGGTGAGATATCAAATTCGTATTCTCTAAATCTTAAAAGTGCCGGTAGCGCCACACTTGTGAGTGTGGCGACGAGACGAATCGTGTTGCGTGAGAATCAGGGGGATGAAACTTCCATACAAATTCACAAGAATAAAATATGCATAGGAAGTTCTGCCCTCCAGTGAGCGGGGTACATAAACTTGTAGGATAGTTTTCTTAAGCGTAGTAAAGATGGCGTTCGTTAGATAAAACTGGGGTTCTTACCTAATGATCCAGAATCCACAACAACAAAAATTTTGTATTGACAATTCATCACAGCAATTTTTTAAATAAAATTCGTTCACAATTCTTTCAAATTTAATTAAAAGTTATGTTGCTGATTATTTAGTTCATAAGTGTATAAAATATATAAGAAATGACATGTGTAAGATACTACATTATATACTATATAACTACTCAATTATATTTTAGAAAGAGAAGAGACTATTAAAAAGGTCCAGTGAATATCCATCGGTGTTGTGTTCATTCATAGATGAAGATTGTTTAATAATTCAAACTCAATTGATTGAAGAATCACAAATAAAGAATATTAAAAATACAATGACTCAGAAAACGAAAATATTTTGCGACTTTACATTCCTCTTCTGTGAAAATCATAATAAGATGTCTTATGATTATTTATAAATTTTTTCGTCGTTTTCTTCGTCTTTGATATATAAAAAAAAATCTTATGTGAAATAGGCAGAGTTTTATTAGTGTTAATGTTATCTACAAAATTTCCTTTTGGAGATTTGGGATTATTATTGGAGATATCCAATAATTAGACATTTTTGTCGAAGTGAAAAGATCGGAGGTAGCTTAATTGGATAGTTCTCACTGTAAATTCCACGGTACGCGTGTATCCGTGGTTCGATCCCCGCCGCCATCAATGAAATTGATCGGTTAGAAATCTGATGACTTACCACATGCTCGGTGGTGCGGTGCTTTTTTTGTAACCTTACTTTTATATCCAATAATTATCTAGTAAATAACATAAACATTGATAATAAAATTGTACATTTCGTAAATAATCAGCATAGTTATTGCATAAAATACTCCATCTAGCGATACCTACCGCAAGACGCGTTTTACTAAAGTCTACAGCGTCATCTAGCGTGCAGGGTACACTATTACAAAACCTGAAATGTGAGTGGCACATCTATCTCTGGTATATAGGTATTATCTATGGTGAGAATGTTGACATTAATAGTATGAATTCATGAATTCGGTATTCTGTAAGGGGATTTATCGCTTCACTCGTCGATATTCAACACTTCGAACAACGAATTCACTTGTCATTTTTAAAGTCAAAGACTACAATATTAAATATTTAAAGTGGTCTAGGAGCCTATCGAGATTGATGTGCGAGTTCATTTTAACTCATTAGTTCACGGTTACTAAGAGAGTTACAGTATAATAATTATAATAATTAGATAGGTATGGCTCGTTGGTTTTTATTAGAAAGTAATTTATTTTTAGAAATTATTAGGAAAAGCACATTCGATAGATATATATGATAGTCGTCGTCAAGCTTGTGAAATTCGTGGATTTCAAGAAGTTGCACAAAAGGCACAAAGACTTTGTTGAAAATTATCAATTGTCTGAAGAATTGATAGAGAATGTGTTAGAAGACATTAAACATCTAATGAAAAATGCACGCCAGCGAGGTCGCGGATTGTCTACCAAAATAAAGGTAAGTAAATATTTTTTTACGTGCACAAATGGTTTTTTTTTCATGTTGCAGTTATATTAGTAGTATAGTTGTAGCACGAATGGGTCGGCTCGATCGGGGAAGGACCACGCTCTCACAGAATACCAGCGTAAAATAGTAGCTTAATGCTGATGTGTTTCTTATGGTGAGTGTAGAGAACCGGAGACCCTTTTTACTTGAAACGAGAAAATCCATCTTAGTTCTCACGGGTGACCACGCATTTGATTCGTAATCAAGGATATATGTAGATGTCTATGAGCGACAGCAACCACTTACCATCAGATGGACAGTGTGCTCGTTTGTCACCCTATCCTATAAAAATAAATCTATTCATTTACAACTTCCCAAAAGCTTTTTTCTTACAAAATGTAATTATTTTACAGTTAGTGGGTGCCCTTTCATTCTTTGCCAGCGGTAGCTATTAGAGAATTTGTGGAAAGGTAGTGCACACTTGTGTATCACAACCATCTGTCTCCCGATGAGTTCGCGAGGTAGTTGATGCCCTAAATCACATTTAAAGAAAACTATAGTAAAAAACCTCTAAAACTAGAAATTTATTTTTTAACATTTCTGGTATAATTTAAATCCTTCTTCAATGCTCTGCACTGCTTTATTCACGAGCACTTCTAAAAGCTCAGAATTTCGACTATTTATTTCTAAATTTCCTTCTTCTATCGCAAAAATCGCTCCGAAAAACTTAGGAATTGTGATCGCTGTTGAGATGGAGGTGATGCACGACTTCGACGACTGTGGCGAACTCTTGATGTTGCTAGAACAATAATAAATGGTACATTAAAAATATTATTCCTATTTAGTTACAATACATTTGTATGAAAATCACAATAACACATCTGAAAAGAATAAATTCACTTCTAAGTCGGTCTATACACATAAGTGGGTCAATGTACATAGGCTTACTATCATCAGCTAAACATCAAACTGGAGATCTAATAATCGAAAGGCCAATACCTGATTAAATGAGCTAATTTCGCTTCTATTACCAAATTACATACCTATACATAATATACAGGTGAATTTTCACAATGAGCGTGGATGGCAATATTCAAAACTACGAGACTCAAAGGAACCTCTCAGCATCATTGGATTGGATTTGAAAAATCAATATTCCTAGCCAGGAATCGAACCTGCTGATTTTGAAAAAAAAAAGACACACTGTGCGTTTGGCAGAAAAAAGCGCTAGCAAGCGCTTCTAAGCAAAATGGCGATCGTAAGCGGTAAGCTATTTTCTCTATTTATTTATTTTATATTTTTTCTCTTATATTTTAGCTATTTTCCTCTAGGACACGAAGTTAGTTTTAACCGGGGAACCTTACCTAATTTTAAATATATGTTTGTAAAGTATTCATATTAAACCTTACCAATCATGAATTTTTAATAACGTGTATATGTCTATTCATGTCATTATATTACTTAAAACTAATATTGCACAAACCAACTTATAAACTCTACTTCAAAACAAACAAATTAAATAAGCAAAATGGCGGATGGTGTCAGCGCTACTGAAGTTAGCAAACGTGTCCTGGCCGAAAACTGTTTAGTTTCGCCATTTTGCTTACAAGCGCTTGCTAGCGCTTTTTTCTGCCAAACGCACCCACTGTAGTGTTACACCAATATCGATTGTGTCGCTAATATGGATCAAATTTTGGAAATATATTATGTCAAACTAAAGGAATTACAATTTTTTTTATAAAATATTATACGATACGATTCAATAATAGATTTAAGTTTTATTGATCTAGCGTTGTTTTTTAAAGACAAGTATTAAGATTTAATTTGTGCTCTAACTTTGTAGTAGCCCTACTTTAGTTTATTTCTTATTTACAAATTCTGGCCATCGTTTACATTCACGGTTTTTGGCAGCTTCATCTTTCGCAACACCCACCGACAAAGGCAATTAAGTGTTCGATCAAGAACCCATGGATTGCGATATGTCAAGCTTCCTCGAATACGTGGCACTGCCGAGGCTGGAAAGCTTAGGAGGGTAAACTTAGGAATGAGGATATTGGCAGTAGAACCAGAGTGACCGATATCGCCCAATGGATTATTAAGCTGAAGTGACAATTGACCGGCCGATGGGTAAAAAAGATTCTCGAGTAGCAGCCTCGTACCGGCAGGTGAAGTGTCGGAAGTTCCCCCACTAGATGGATTGAAAAGCTGGTAAGACGTACAGGAAGTTGATGGATGCAGGTGGCTCAGGACCGTGATTTATGGCATTCCTTGTGGGAGGTCTATGTTCAGCAGTGGACTTGTGATGGGCTTTAATGATGATGAACTATAGTGGCATTATAATAATATGATACATAAATAGAATTACGGGTAGAGTACATTCTATTTATTTAGGTATAGGTAGAGTATAAAAATTTTATCGATATATTTTGTCACACTATCTTATCCCTATTATTAGATCAGTGGACGTGCACTTCTGCTGTCAGCGCCAAAATGGCGCAAATCAAATTGCCTTATCGTGTCATTGTCACGGTGTATAGCCAGTCCAGCGTACTTGTATATATAGAGGTCAGTGTTTATGATGCACAATTTTCTAATTAAACTCAGTATGTGTAATAAACTGCCAAAATAACAACACGTGTGTTTACTTTATGTATATGCCCCTCATACTAACGTACTATCGTCTTAAATGTACTTTAAACTAGATAACTATAAACTAACTTAACCTTCAAAAAAGCAGTACGATTCGCAAACTGTGGTCCGTAAAGATCTAGTATTCTGATTAGGATGATCACAGTTTACAGTTTATGATCAATGTGTGTTACGTCTTTTGGACTATCATTATCATCATCATAATTATCATTACAGCCTATCAACGTCTGTTGATAAATAAAGGCCTCTCCGTAGATTTCTCTATAAAAAGTATATTTTCCATAGTTGCTATGCTTGGCAGGCGGGTTTCGACCGCAGTTCTTTATTTTCTAGTTGTTATTAGGGAAATGCTGCTGGTTTGATTCCCTCTGTCCTTGTGACTCTTACTAGACGGCATATAGTAGAAGATATTCTTTATTCTTATACTGCCAGGAAACAGTCTAATTTCTTAGGTATACTATTTAAACAAAATCTCACACAATATAAAAATCGTACCGTATAATTCAAATAAACTGCCAGCTTTTGCTTACCCTACGTGAGGTGTTGTCAAATGGACTGTATGCTCGTCTATTACCCAAACTTGTGTTAAAATGCATTCTTTATCAACCCTAGAAGTCCACTACTGGAAATGGGTCTTATCGTAAAGAAATCATTAATCGTCAAGTTTGGAAAGCAGATTAGAGATTGTAGTACCTACCATATATTTCGCTAAGATGACGCTGCCCGTCACCGGTCTTAGTATTTATATTTTACTGTAACATTTTTATATCGTACATTTCGTCCTGATTTTTAAAAAATTGACATATAAGAGCAATATATGGTTGATTGTTATATTTTCATGACGAAATACTGTACCGAACATATATAAACTTTCACACCTGTCCCTCACAAAAGCAACTAACTTCCACGGTCCTGACACACCTCTTCCGCTTATTTCACATCCATATCTAAGCAGACATGCTTGTCGGTTAAGAGTGCTCTTAATTTGGCCCATCTTCAATATATCGCCAATTTGATCGACAAACTTCCATCAAGGATGTCCATTAAGTATTCTGTCACTAGTTTCTGCAGTTTATGTTTTCTTGTCATTCTTTCCTCGTTTATTATTTCTACGTTTCTATAACACCAAAACATTCATTTCTTTATCTTGGCTATATCATCTTTTCTTGCAAACTGCACTTTTCTTTTATGACACGGTTTCTCCCTATCATTCAAAGTCACCTCTAATTCTACAACATTAAATGTACTTTCATGCTTCTTGTTTCTCTCGTTGATCGTAAGCGGCGACTGTGGAAGAATGATCTTATGGTAATGATATAACATACATACACATAGACACAAGAAATCCGATACTATGATCGATAATTGGCCTGCGTATCAGGACTTTTAGCAAATCCTATTTACAACAGTAGAGGCACACATCCCACCAGTGTACTTTGATTTAATTAAAAAAAAACATGTGTGCACTCTATACGCGGTAGAAGACACCCCTTCAAATGAAATGGAATATAAATTAAAAATATTTCTTGATACAAAATATTAATATAAATAAATATAAAAATATAATTTTATAGCAAATAAATATTACAATCCTAATTTTTAGACTTACACTTTTGTTTATTTTAAATGCAAAACTTTATAATTATGAACCATCTTTAAAGCACTACACTAGCAGCCCTACTAATAAACATAAACTTGAGCAAGATTAACTTTACTCCTAGTTTAAAGCTTAAAATAACTAATCTCAGTATTAATAAACACTGAGTAATGAGGGAGTAAACTAATCCAAATCTACTCTCGGAATAAAAGTTAAGCCTTGGCGGTACCTAGTTAACGACTGAATAAGCATTGACTAGCCGCGTATTTTGATTTTTATTCATTATGTGGATTTAAAACAAAATTTAAACAAGTGATTGGAGCTATTGATTGCACACGTATTCGAATCTCGAAAGTCGCTGGAACTATCGGACAATACTATATAAACAGGAAAAGATACAGTTCAATAAATGTACAAGTAAGATGTATAGCACCTAACTAGCCATCTTTAACATATAGGTACTAAGTTAGTTTCTTAGATTCAGTACAATCACCTCAATCTATTATTTCATATTAAAGAAGCTATGAGTGCTTTGTGCCAGGTTGTGTCAAATGCTAATTTAGAAATCATGGGTATAGTTGCACATTGGCGAGGCAGCACACAGAATAGTACAAAGAGTAGTAGTCTCCAGAATATTTAAATAAAGTAGCATAAAACAAAGGTCAGAACTTTTAAGGCAGACTTCTCGGAGATTCTGGTTATGCGTGTACCCCTTATTTATTCACCCCTATCCCGCGGTCTAATACACAAAAGGAAGAAATGTATAACTGGTTGCACATCGGGACCCGTAACACTGTCGAACGATTCTTTGGAGTGTGGAAGCAAAGGTTTCGGTGTTTACTGCGAGGACGAATTTTTTTTATTATTCTTTAAAATTTAGCCCGTAGCTATAGTGGCGCCACCCTTATTTAACTGTTTTCTATGGACACTAATATACAGTGTGCACTCCATACTTCTACACTCCATAAACAAGGAACAACAGATAACACGTATCTCTGATCAAACTCAAAATATTACCCATGAAGTTCAGAGAACAGGAGAACGATCACTACTTACTAAAGCATAGCCCGGCTGTCCTTGAAAATTGTAGAATACATAGCGGCGCTGACGTCGGTGAGTAGTGACTGCGAAGTTAGCTGTTTATGAGTACAAGTAGGTGAATTTAGTTGAATATTGTACAAATTTTCATTTCATTTTTTCGGTTTTTGTAATTTTGTAATTTTTGACAAAATAAACATTAAAAAATGGAGAAATATTTTATTGTGCTTGGATGTGCAAGTGGCTGAGCATCTGATAGGAAAAATAGACCGAAAATGACTTTTATTGACTGCACTTAGGGATCGCAGCGTCTCACTGATGGTGTCCATATTTCTTGGACACTATTTTCTACGGCGATGGTTCTCCTGTTCTCTTACCTTCATGATATCACCTGTCACTGTTATTAATATCCTATATCATCATCAGGCATTGAGTTCATTCACCAATCATTCACTGACTCACTCTTTTTACTTTTAAATTATGTGGGCTGCCATAGCCATAAATAAGTGTATATACGGAAATAGATAAGAATCTCTAACGTAAAAGTTTGCCGCGATTACTATACATAACTATAGATATTATAATATATATATATATATATATATATAGACCTCTATACTATTTCTTTCATATTGTTATTTTAATAGGTATTTTGTCGATTTCTAAATAACAATAAAAACACTGTTTGTTACTTAGAAATCGGCATAAATACTCTCGATACATTGAAGGACTTAGGCAAAAAGAAAGATTTTCAGTATTGTTAACATATTTATTTCACAATTTTCTACAAGATGATATTTTGAAAATAAAATAACACCAAAACGTGAGATGTTATAAAATTCCATGTTGTCTGCACATAATGCAGAAAGTGACTTACTACAAACCATCATAAAAATTACAGGGTTCAAATTAACATATTATTTTATAAGTCTTTTATTATATTTGTCACTGCACCAATTACAAAATCTACCTTAAAGCATATTCTTGAGCCCTATGTTTTGTGCTATACAAAATCAATTACGATAAGACACTCAAAAATACGAAATAACAAGAAACTTTTCAATTTGATTCAGTGTTGTCTAATTTTATACTTCTATTTTTTACTATTACTCCTCGTAATATAAACCTCATGTATGAAGCAAATATAAACTAACTCGAATTTAGAACTATGAAGGAATTTTTTATTATTTATTATTTTGGAAGACAAAATTAATTAACTTAGTAACACCGATATGTCTTTTCTTCACTGCTGCATTGGAAAACGTTTTCAAGCTACTGGGATGGAAAGGATACGGTATTAACACAGTACATCACTCACCATCGATATTATTGTCCTTATGGCAGAATCGCTGGAGGACCTAAGCACTATGCTCAATAACCTCAGTAATGTCTCCCAACAGACACACCATCGACGATAATATGAGTGTCTTTCCTGGAATAGTGGTGTTGAAGTAGTGGTGCTGGAAGTAGTGGTGTTGGGAGTAGTGGTGCTGGGACTAGTGGTGACGGAATTAGTGCACGCAATTGAGGGAGGGCGGGAGGTGTTCTTCAATCCAGGAACACTTCATTGTATTTAGTTAGCGGAAGGTTGCAAATTAATCAATATCTTTATTATAATGGATTTCCGCAAAGTAACGCCTGATTCTATCAATTATCATGTGTAACGTGCATGTCACACAAGGATCTCCTAGGTGTGTGTTACTTGCAGTATACAGTGGCTGCAAATAACCGCCGGTACGACAAACTCCGCCCACGTTGAGTCCCGCGATTCCGTGAGGCGTTGAGGTCACCGGCCCCTAGTTGATTCTTGGCACTTTATGCGTTCCGTGCATACTGTGCCCAGTCGCGCATTAAAGTGCCACCTTTGCACTTCCCCCAACCTTTTTGTTGCAAAAGGGGTAGGCAGTGCCCACAGTGAAGAAAGTCTCTATAATAATATCACCACCATCCGCGTCGCGCATCAACATTTGCTGCCGATCGTTTGGACGATAGATAGGGCCATAGTAAGATTACCGCTGACTCTGATAGGTAGATTAGGATGTCAGGAAACGTTAAGGGGGAACCTCCTCCGAGAGCAAGAAAACCACCAGATCGACCAGGCGTTTTGGACAGACCCATCGCCTATAGGGATATTTTCAACCCGGAGAGGATGAGAGACGTCTCATCCTACTCTCAAATACCGACCCGGAAACCTTCGTCGCCGGGTAAGGAGTCCGCATCTAGGGTTGCACTCTCGCCCATCGTACCTGAGTGTACGACTGGGCGTGAACCGCTGCCCTCTCAGCCTCAGCGGGCCATGAAGACGCCACGAAGGCACACGCCTCCTGAGACCGAAGCCTCCCTCCACGAAAAGAGGCAGTGCATCGGTAACTCATCCGATTCGCCGACATCATCAGAAGATGAAGAGCCCCAAGCAACGACTAGGGAGAAGGTCCACACCTCACCTCCTAAGTCGCCATCACCGCCACCCATCTCACCGGACCGTCGGAGTCATGACTCGATCCAATTCGAGCAAGGAGGTGAGGAGTCCTACAGCTGGGGCTCGACAACGTACGCAACCCTAGCTGCATCAGCCGGAAAATCATCCCCGGCTCAAACCATCAACCCGTCCGGGTTAGCTCAGGATGACGGACAGCGCCCGTCAACGAGCTATGCCCACATGGCTGCAGCCCCGGCAGTACCACGACCGCAATCGGCGGAGCAACCTCAAAGAACTGAGAAGGAAAAGGAGAAGAGATATCCGCCGATTGTTGCAGAATGCCTCCCGGACTGGACCAGGCATTTTAAGGCCCTTAACGAAAAATTGGGCCATCCACCTAATGCCCGTCCGTTCGGGAAAGGAGTAAGATTCACTCCTCAGAGTCCGGATGAGTTCCGTACCATACAGAGGTACATGGTGGAACTCTCCGAAAAGGATAAATCAATGTCGTGGTACTGTTATACACCGGCAGAAGAGAAGCCCACTAAAGTGGGCATCCGCGGCCTGCCTGTGGGCACCGACGCAAAGATGATTGAGGAGGCTATTCGGGCAAAAGGCTTCCCCATCAACTATGTGAAGGCTATACCACCACGTAGGGGCAGACCGGGCTGCCTCTACTTTGCACAGCTGGAGCATCTGAGCCTGGAACGGCTACAGCAGCTTTACCAACTCGACGAGCTCCTCTACATGAGAGGAGTCGTCATCGAAGCCTGGCAGAGGAAGACCGGACCGGCACAATGCCACCGTTGCCAGGCTTTCGGATATGCCTCCGCTAATTGTCACAGGCCAGTGAAATGCGTTTGCTGTGCCGGTGAACATATTGCCAGCCTTTGCCCAAGGGGTAGAGAGGAGGAGCCGAAGTGCGCAAATTGCGCAAAAAAACCACACGGCCAACGATCGCCGCTGCCCGGTCCTGAGGAGGATAGCCAGGAAGCAGGGGATCGTTTTACCTGGGCTACTCCCGGAGAACCCAAAGAGGATCCCCTCAAGTCGCCCAAAGGCCGTCACCATACAGGAGGACGGGTGGGCCACCATCACTAGAGGGAAGGGTAGGCAACTAGCCCCCCCCCCCCACCCCCTCCTGCAGCACCATCAGAAACGGTTGGACCCACAGAACAAAGGGCAACCACCGGGGCGACTCTCCGACCTCCTGCCAATGACGCCACTGAGAGGCAACCCTCCAGAAGGAAGAGGCGGAGGAACAGGAGCAGGAGAACGGAGCAGCCTCCTCCTCAGGCTGTGACCACCTCTACCCCTACGACTGCAGGACCAATAGCCTCCCAGGCGCAGGTTATTACAAGAGCACCAGTACCACCTACGGCAGGTAGAGCACCTGAAAGGGCCCTGCCAGAAAGCAGAGCTCGCTCTACGCACAGAGCGCGCTCAATGCAAAGGAAAACCATCACAAATGCCCCGAGACCAGTGCCTTCACAGCGTAGTTCTGAACGCAGACCACCAGCGTCCGGCTTCGAGACGGCTGATGCCATCCACAGACTGGTAGGCATAGCCATCGAAGTCGGTACACAAGTCCTGGCCGACATAAGGGCCGGGACTGACCCCGTAACCGCCGTTATGAAGGCGCTGGCATCCTTACTGGCAAGGCACTATGGAGGATAACCTGCGCCTGCTATATTGGAACCCGGACGGGATTCGTCAAAGGATCCATGAACTCCGCACTCTCACCCAGCAACAGGACATCCAGGTGATCTTGCTGGGTGAAACTAAATTAAGACCTACAACGCATCTTAAGCTGCCCAACTACCATATATACAGGAGGGACGAGGTCGATCCTCAAGGGGTCGCTTATAGAGGGACAGCGATCCTGGTGAGGAGAGACATCGTCCACCAGGAGCTGGACCTGCCAGACTTCCAGACGATGCGTTCAATCGGTATAAAAATGGAGGCGGCGGGCGAGGAACTTAGGATCTTTGCAGCATACCGCCCGCCAGGGACTCCATTTCACTCCTCAGACATCCGGACGGTAATGGAAGGCACAACACCCACCATCATCGCCGGGGACCTGAACGCCAAACACCCGGCGTGGGGGTCCAGAGTGATCACCCCGCCGGGTCGTGAACTCTATGATGACGCCGAACTCCACGACTATGACGTTCTAGGTCCCGAGGAACCGACGCATATCCCTAGCGACCCTAGGAAGCGTCCGGATGTATTAGACATCGTGCTCACTAGGAACGTCAACTACCCAGTAGTGGTAGAAGTGCTGTATGACCTAAATACACAGCACCTCCCGATTCTGATAACCCTTGGCACTAAGGCAGTGACCTCACCGCCCAGAGCCAGCAAAACCAAGATCGACTGGAGGATCTACCACCAACACCTGCAGGAGAGACCTCCAGTCCATATACCGATCACCTCAGCGGACGACGTAGAGGCCGCTGCAACCAGAATTTCCACGAGCATCAAGGAGGCCCTCAACGCGGCCTCTACGATCGTCCCTCTCTCGGGAAGGAAAGAGGAGCTGCCGCTAAAGATACGCGTGCAGCTAAACCATAAAAGAGCGCTGAGGAAGCTCTGGGCGCGCACTCGCTGCCCTAGAGTAAAGAGAAAGCTAAACACCTTATCAGACGAACTGTCGGTTGCAATACAGGCCCACAGAGGAGAGGCCTGGGAGCGGCGCATATGGAAAGCTGACGAACAGCACGCGTCGCTCTACACATTGAACCGGCAGTTAACGAAAACTCGTCCACCTGTTTGCCCGCTGACCAACAACGCGGGCATTCAATGTTACGATGCCAAGGGCAGAGCGGATATCCTAGCTGAGCACTTCGAGGAGCAGTTTATGCCGAACCCTACGAGTGCGGAGTTCCTGGAATCCCATACAAGGAAGGAAAGCCGCGTGCAGGAGCTCCTGTCGTCGCCCGCGCCACCGCTTGCAGGAGAGTGGTTTATCTCCCCCGCCGAACTGCGGAGGACAGTAACCCGCCTGCAACCGAGGAAGGCGCCGGGGCACGACGGGATTACTAACGCTGCACTACGACAGCTGCCCAATAGAGTCCTTGTAGAGATAGGTCGGCTCTACAACGGAATATTGCGGACATCCCACTTCCCGGAGGACTGGAAGAAAGGCAAAGTCATCGTCTTGCCGAAACCCGGGAAGGACAGGCGTAGAGCTGCCAACTACAGGCCGATCACGCTGCTACCGCATATAGCTAAACTGTGCGAAAGATTATTGTTAAGACGTCTCCGCCCGTGCATCCAACTTCGGGCGGAGCAACATGGATTCAGGAGGGGTCACTCAACAGCAACACAGCTGACCAGAGTGCTGCACCTGCTTGCGGCCGAACACAACCGTGGCCGCATATCGTTGGGCGTCTTTCTCGATATTGAGAAGGCGTTCGACCGGGTGTGGCACACAGGATTACTCTACAAGTTAGATGTACAAACAAGTATCCCTCCTGCTATATTGCGGCTAGTGGCGTCTTTCCTGGAAGGCAGGAAGTTCTACGTCTGCGTAGAGGACGCCGAGTCCGCAATTAAGACCATAACAGCTGGTGTACCACAGGGCAGCTGTCTATCTCCAGCCCTGTACGCGGCATACACTAATGACATACCCACCCTGGCAGGACACTTGCAAGAATGGGAGGACGACGTCGAACTAGCACTATTTGCGGATGACAGTGCATACTTCACGTCGTCCAGAAGAGCCCATATAGCAGCTGCCAGGATGCAACGTCTGCTGGACCTGCTGCCACCATGGTTGGATGAGTGGAGGATGGCCGTCAATGTTAGCAAGACGACCGCTCTACTCACTCGCCGCTATAGAAATCTACCACCACCATTAACACTCAGAGGCCAGGAGATCGCATATGAGAAGGCCGTGACCTACCTTGGATGTCGGATTGACAGGATGTTGCACATGACAGCGCATGTCGACTCTGCTATACGCAAAGCTCGATGTGCGCGGGCAATGCTCCGCCCTGTCCTGACATCCAAGTTACCGACAAAGTCGAAGATAACAATTTATAAAACATACATAAGACCCCTGCTAACATACGCTGCTCCGGCCTGGTATGCACTCCTGAGTGATCGTCAGAAGCGGCGACTTCAGGCCCAGCAGAATTTGTCATTAAGAACTATAGTCGGTGCGGGTCGCTACGTCCGTAATGACGTCATAGCGGCCAACCTAAAGATAGAGAGCCTTCATGAATTCGTGGGCCGGCTGGCGCGCGGTATGTTTGACCGTGCAGACAACGGGCCACACGAAAACCTCAACGGCTTCGCGCCGTTGCATGCAAGGCCGCCGGACGGGCGACCTTATCCAAGAGAACTCCTCCCTATATAGATTAGGGAGTCCGAGTAAACCCCTCAATGCCGCAGAAAGGCCAACTCTGACAAATAATTGTGTTACTTAAACACAATTATTAGACAACCATCCTTACTCATAAATTAACCGACTGCGACTATAGTCGTTATATACAACGCCTTAAACACCAAGGCGCCCAGGACCGGCACATTGTAGTGTGCCGTGAGGAACATCCGGGTAAAGGGGTACACCCCGAGGCCCGAGACCTGCACGGCATTTATGCCCTGCAGAGGACAACAACGACGCATGTCACATATATGCCGGTAGTTGTTTGGGAGCACTAAGCTCGAAGTTGTTGACGAGTATGTTTACCTGGGACAAATAGTCTCACTAGGTAAGTCCAACTTCGGCCGAGAGGTCACTCGACGGATTCAACTCGGCTGGGCAGCGTTGGGGAAATTACGACATGTCTTCTCGTCAGGTATACCTCAAAACCTGAAAACGAGACTGTACAACCAGTGCGTTTTGTTAGTAATGACCTGCGGAACTGAGACGTGATCCTTCAGTGATGACCATATGAGGACGCTCTAAGTCACTCAGCGTGCCATGGAGAGGGCTATGCTCGGGGTTTCTCTGCGTGATAAACTTAGAAATGAGGACATACGCAGTAGAACCAGAGTGAACGACATACTCGGAAAACAACGGATTAGTAAGCTGAAGTGGCAATGTGCCGGCCATATATATCCGAGAACCGACAACTGATCGGGGGAAAAGGGTTCTCGAGTGGTAGCCTCGTACCGGTAGGCAAAGTGTAGGGCGCCCCCCCACTAGATGGAGTGACGACCTGGTAAGACATGCAGGAAGTCGATGTATGCAGGCGGCTCAGGACCGTGCTTTGTGGCATACCTTGGGTAGGCCTATGTTCAGCAGTAGACATGTGAAGGGCTGTAATGATGATGATGATGATGATATTTTTCAATGTAGTTAATAAATATAATTACATATAACAATAACTTGCTTAATAGAATATGATTTCCTTTTTAGTATTTCCTTTATACCTATCATTAGAATTATTATTAATAATGCTTAATTTTTTGTGGCGGTCACACTATCTTGATTGATTTACATAAAGTAGCTAAAAATGCAAGATGCCAGAGCAGCTATAAATTAAAAATTATTAAGTGTTTCATAAAGCAATTTTTAGATTTGAAGCGACAGTAGCCTAATGGCAGGGCGCGGTCCGCGAACTCAAAAAGGTCGTGGGTTCGAATTCGCCATTCGACTACCTGCGTGAACCACTCGTAACACAAGCAATTTAAGCTTACCAGGAGTGGTTAAGGGGAATATTAGTAATGTTTATAGAATTGTTAATATTCTTTTTTTTAAATTCTAGATAGCGGTAGTTTAACCATCAATGAAATTTCTTAGAAGATACAATACCTAGCATGGCTGTTGCGGACGGCGAGTGAAATCGTCCATCGCCCCGCCCCGCACCCACTTCGACACGTCCCGCGCGCCCCGCATCGAAACAAGGGCCCCGCGCGGACGGCACTCCCACCAACTCGGAGCTTACGGCGCACCGAACTCTGAAATATAAGAAGCGCTTCTGGCACCGATTATGCATTCGATCGGTGTTATCCCTATTAGTGTTAACTACTGTAATTGTAAATAGTGTAAATATAGTGTGTCATTTTGTCAAGCATTTAATTTCTACTCAACCCCTTCATAGTCAGACAGATGTCACAGTTTTAAAAGTAAATAGTAGCTCCTAGCGTATTAAAACACAATACAATAAATTAAATACAGTCCACTCGCTTTTATCCACCACAATGGCCATAGCGCACGCGTTAATCACAGAGTACCTTTGTATAAACTGAAAGCGTTAATCCCGGCGTAAGGAACGTATTGTTAATCTTAGGTTACGCCATGTTTATGAATAACATTGTAATAACGAAGTTAATACTCAGTTACTTTAAGATTAACTAGTCCAAGTGTAACTTTAAATTAAGCTTGGAATAAGCAATTTTTATTAATAAAGCACTAAGAGTTTTGTATGGTGCTTTAAAGATGGTTTGTTTGTAAAAGTTTTTTTTAAAGTTAAACAAAAGACAATGGTCGAATGGCGGATTCGAAGACACAACCTTTTGAGCTCGCGATCTGGACTTTGTTCTATCTCATACTTTCGAAGGCTAGATACTATAGATGTATATGTTTCTCTCTTTTTAGTGTCGCTTTTTCTTTTCATTGAAATTCAAATCACAGCAATTCTAAAGAAGTTTTAACTTAAAAAAAAAATTTTTTAAAAAAACGAAGGTTAGTCTTATGCTCTTAAATCTACTACGATATAATCTCAAACTTTCATGTATGCTGATAAAATACATGTAGTTAAAAACACTGGCCTGAGGTACAATCAACCCAGTTTGCAAGCGTAGCTTTTATGATCGCTACTTTTATGACTCACGCTTATTACAACTTGCAATAATATATTTAGAGAGCAAGGGTACACTTAGTTTAAGAGAAAAGCTATAAAAGATTATGAAGAAAAATATAGCAAAGCTTAGACTTAATTATCTGCTGTGAGATTAACGTAAAATGTTTTTATTTCCATTTTTTAAGAAAATCACTAATTTATTACTGTTATCCAAAATATTTTAATATAATAACTTATGAAATTTAAACTTTGTAGAAAGATACGCAGGAAGTGGGACTGTACAATAATTTTAATTTTCGGTTCTAGTTTTGTTATTAACACTATGATAGTAAATATTAAATATAATGTTTACATAGGTTAGATAAGAATTTGGAAAGGTTGTGGCAATAACCGATTTTATTTTATTCCACGTATTTTTTTTTCAATTAAGTCATTTTTCATATTTCATATAAGAAAATATTGGCATGATAAAAATTTTCTTCAGTCATTTGATTATTTATTATTATATTGTATTATAAACAAATACCAAAACCAAACATATATTTGTGAACGGGACGGAACGAAAAGTTCTGCAGCCTCTTATCAAGAGTTAAGCGATGTGTATTTTAAAATTTCTTATGGATATTAAACATTTCTGAAAGGCTATAATGATGAAATGATGATGACGAAATTATTTTCCCTTCATTAAAGCTTACTGCTAACACTTTCTCGCATTAACGTGAGTACCCGGTTGACCGAGCTTTGCTCGGTATTTTCGCTCGGTTATTTTTTAATTCGTGTGTTTTGGAAATTATATTTAGATACAAATTACATACTCATGAAATACGAATAATATTTTTTGATCTTAGCGACATAATAGAAAAAACTGAACTGGTTATTTGAATAAAAAATCATGAGTGCAATTAGTTTAATTTAAATTTTCGTGTTTTTAAAAATACTGAAAAAGGGCTCGAAAAAATTTGTAATCTTTAACAAACTGTCAAAATTTACCTTCTGATTCTAACGATATTGTAGCAGTTTTTCATTGCCTAAAAACACGGACAAAAAGACATTTTCTAAAAATGAATCCTAGCTACATCGATTTATTGCCCCTGAAACTCCCTGCACACAAAATTTTATGAAAATCGTTGGAGCCGTTTCCGAGATTCTGATTATATATATATATACAAGAATTGCTCGTTTAAAGGTATAGGATATATTATAAGCTTGATATAATACTGGTCGGTTCAGCGCGTGTTACCATATAATAGCGGTGTAAAAATGTCTTGCCGTAGATGTCATAAGAGGTGACAAAGAGAAACAAACCATGTGATAGGCAATAGCATCTTCCTTATAACGACTAAAAGTAAAAAAACTGCACCTGCTTACCAAGCGTGGCAACTATGGCAACTATGGCAAATATCCCTCCTTAGTTGCAATCTATAGGAGAGGCCTATGTATCTTGCAACCCTTCGTTAAAGCGCAAAAGTTGCCTAAGAGGATAAATTGTTTTGCGTTATCCGTAACTAGAATCAAAAACTTCCATCCATTGGCTTTTCCCGTATATTGCTATTGTTGAAACTCTTGCCAGGCGTGATGGCACGTACAGTTTTATTATTTTGATTTTTATCAGAAATGTGCTACTGTCAACCTCCTGTTTTATAAAAATATAATATTATAACCAGAAAATATGATAGTCGGAAATCTATCTATCTCAATCTCGCTATATGACATGTTCCCTTAAAAATGTTTAGTAGTAATACAGCGAATGGATTGATTGATATTCAAAGCTCTATCTTTTTAAAGGAAGAAGGAATAGCATACATACTAAGAATCCAGCAAATAACTTAAAATTACTGCTAATGTTATAAAATTCAATAATAACGTCGTGTTGTTATTGTAGTCTTACAAACCTACTTCTTAAAGGCGTTTCATTACCGAAATCCTTTTTTCCGAAGAAACCGAACGAACAACGCTCAAAATAAATTACGATACCCAAATATATATAATGCTTTACGTCCGTAACTTTCTTTTGTTATAATTTTCTACTGCGAAATCTCAAATTGGACTAGAGTTTCGAGTTATCAGTTCTTTCCGCATGAATGAATTACAAACGCGCGAGGCAATTGACTCGCTGTCTGCCCAATCGACTCCAATTAGTTACCACTCCAATATTCAACTTGCTCTCGAGTGCTTTCTTATTATACTTTTTTCTGTTTCTTTTTTGAAAATCGAAAAAAAAGCATTTATAAACAGTTCTTAATAAATATATATATACAATTTGTATATATAAGAGACCTGATAATCGATGAAAATTATGTAGGACTAATGTATTTCAATTCTTCTTCGACTCCATCAGCCCTTAAATCTGCTAGATATGAGCCTCTCCTGTTGCAGACACTTTGACCCATTTCCCATCGGTGTTCTGGGTATTTTAAGTTTGGTGCAAACAGAAGGTCTAAAGTGCCATCTGTAAGAAGACATGAAGTTATATTATCTGCATTTCCTATAGTTGCCTCTTACCTTTACCGTTACAGCCTAATAGAGTCCACTGATGAACAGAGGCTTCCGACATAGGTTGCCTTATATATTTGGGGTGATATTTGCCACTAGAGGAGTGACGACCTGGTAAGATATGCAGGAAGTCGATGGATGCAGGTGGCTCAGGACCGTGCTTTGTGGAATTACTTGGGGGAGGCCTATGTTCAGCAGTGGACTTGTGAAGGGCTGTAATGATGATGATGATGATGATGACGATATATGCCATAGTTGTCTAGCTTGTCAACTGAAGTATTTTTATTTTGAGTCATCTCACCTCTTACGACATGATGTGGTGTATATATAAACTGAATATTCCTATATCGCCACTACACGGTAGTCGCCTCTTATACTTTACACAAGACCGAATAGGGTGACAGATCGTCCTCACTGTCACACATGACAAAATATTAAGATTGAAATAATAAAGATTTTGATAAGATATATAAACATTTATATAATAATAAATAATAAATCTATAAAATGCTTTAAAAGCTTAAGCAGTACTGGTATCGACAGCACACCTGAAATATAAACTAATTTTATGATTATAAGTCTTCATGAAGAAATGATGTATGTTCTTTGAACACCGCTAAATTCTTCTTTGAGTTTTATTTTTTGTTATAAATATTGTGTTTTAATTAAATGTTTTCTATTTATTATTTATAAACGTATCATAACAAATCAATTCGATTTGGAATAATGTCTTCCGTCTTACCTTACCTCCGCAAAGCACAGGACTACTCCATTATCTAAAATTGTGTTACATAAATCACCGACACTTTGTACGGAAGCAAGGAAGGCGAGCATTGCTACACTTGAAAGATTTCTTACAGTTAGAATAGTTTGAGTCCAGGCGGTTGTATTTAAAGATAAAGTTAGAATTTTGTGCATCTATTATATATACTAAGATTAATTACAATATCTTATAAAATATTTGATAATTCCAGCATGGACTCAAGCGAAGTAAGTATTTAAATTTCGGAACGGGAAGACAACATTTTAAAATACTAAGAGCAATTTGAAGGCTTAAAATATAAAATTTATCAAATTAAGTTCTTCGAATTAAATTTGCTTCTTTCCACGAAAAGAAATAAAATATAGTGTTCTGTCCAGTTTGAAAAGCTTATTTTTATCTTAATTTATCAACATAGTTTAAAATCGGATCAAACGTTTTTAAAACAGGTTTAAAAATAAATACTGATTCAACAACTTTGTTTAAAGTATTTTATTATATTTAAGTAATTTTAATTTATCCAATACACATGTTCTGAAAAATAAGTTTATACAACAGTTTCTAATAAAATAGGTTTTACACCAACTTCAAAAGTCCACTGCTAAACATAGGCCTCCAATATGTATATATACATAAAGTGTAGGTATTTTATTTATTTAAAAAAAATAGAATATTGACAATGCTATAAACATTACTAATATTCCCCTTAACCACTCGTGGTAAGCTTAAATTGCTTGTGTTACGAGTGGTTCACACAAATAGTCGAATGTCGGATTCGAACCCACGGCCTTTTTGAGTTCGCGGTCCGCGCCCTGCCATTATGCTACTGTCGCTTTATGTTGTATGTTGTATGCTACACAGTATGGTACTGAGCCAACTTCATCCATCAATTAGCAGTACCGGGGCCGCACAACACTGCGTTTTCCAGTTCCACTGCTAACCATAGGCCTCTACTATATGTTATATACATAAGTGGAGGCCTATATTGTATGTTGTATGCTATAAACTACAATCTTGAGCCACCTGCATCCATCGAATAGCTGCATTTTATCACTCTATCTGCTACCGGGGCTGCCCAACACAGCGTTTTCCGGCACGAGGCTGCCACTCAAAAGCTTTATTCTTCTCATCGGTTGTCGGTTCTTCGATCTATATGGCTGGTCCATCATGTAATATCAATCATCATTAAAAAAAACGAGCAAGCCTTGCAGTAGTCGCACATGATGATGAGTAACATTTACTTTACACCCTGAAAAAAGTTGTTTAATTTTTTATTAAACAAAATTAAAAATATCAATTGAGCAGCGACAGAAATTGATCTCCAAAGTAAGCTAAGTAATGGAATCTTTGTTAGAATAGTTATTCATTATTACTTACTTGCATTTTTTCAATAACCTGCACTTTTTTTCAGACACTTATTATAAACAGTAAATACATTTATCAATATAGTTTACACATATAAATTCATTAATATAATAGTACATTTTACTACCACCGCTTACGCTCATTGGTGAAATCAAATAGCGGGCTCTTCCATGGCTTCCTGGGACACACTTCCGTCCCTTTTCACGAAATCACTCCCATAGATTGCAGGAAAGCCAGAGGAAAGACATTGCACCTGTTGAACACTTCAAAGTCAGAGTCGCATAAAGCGTACCGGTGAATCTGCTGGTAGCCACCAAAAGTGAAACATTTCGGAGTTCTAGTTGGGTGCTATTATAAAAATGTGTGGCTTAGCAATGACTTGTGGTGCTGAGGGTTGTGGTCTAAATTCCGTATGGTATAAGTAGTAGTAAGGCATAAACATAAACATATAACATAAACACTCACGCCTGTCACCCAGAGGGGTAGGCAGAGACTACGGACTTCCATTTGACACAATCCTGACATACCTCTTTCGCCTCCTTTACATCCATATATCTACGCATACATGCTCGTCGGTTAGGGGTACTTTTAACGTGGCCCATTTTCAAAATATCACCAATTTGGTCGATAAACTTTTTTCTAGGGCGTCCCTTCCCGACTCTGCCGTTCACATGTGCCATATAAATTTGCTTTGTCAGTCTTTCCTCATTCATTCTTTCTACGTGAGTAGTAAGGCCTACATATATATAATAGTTCGGGGTTTGAATGTTCGACTTTGTAAAATGTATGTATGTAATTGCTTCCACGATACAGGAGAAAATACTAGTATAACGGTTTTTTTTAATTATAATAAAAAAGTGATACAAAACAGTTGCCGAATTTAGGTATATTCAAACCGATGACTTTAAGTTTTGCAATTCTTATATCTAAGTTCAAATTTAATTCGATTGAATCGTACTTAGTTTTACTAAGTACCATTCAATTATTTTAGTTTTCAATTTACAATATTTAAATTTTAGTTCACCATTCAAGGGTTCGTTTTCTACTCCTATAATATTTACAATAGCTTTTGTGTAATCAACAAACTAAGAGTAAACAATCAGAAACGAAACTGTAATGCCTTGTACAAACTCTACCTAATCCTATGCAAATCTGGAATAATTCCACGCTCAGTTCTAATGTTTGTTGTTTTGTGAAAACAACTTGTTTTAGATATTTTAATATTTTTGTTTTCTAAAGTGCTAACGTTCTTCTAAAATACATGATATTTTACTAAATATTTATACTAAAACAGTAAATAAAACATTAGACATTTACCACCTTAATAAAATATATTGTAAAAAAAACTACATACTTACTACAAAAATGAACTTAAATTGAAACTGAAAACCTACTTATTATTCGGACAAAACATAAATTCGTTTATAACTTTCACCCGCAATCTACTACCCGTATAAAATAATAATATCCTGACACACACACACATACACACTCCTCTACTTTTACTGCTAACACACATTACTCTCATAACAAAAATACTTCTTACAGTCGTACATTACGCATCTTAAGGGAGAGGAACATTATTATTAGTATAAATTATTGTCTGGTTTGTGCTTTGGTATAAGATGAAACATAATATTTGATACATTAAATTTCGTTGTACCTACGTTCTTAGGTCTCTCTAGGATGTTATCATAAGGTACAGACTTTTTAGATAATATTTAATTATTTGTCTCTTACTTGCATCTTAATATTTATGTAAATTAACGGTGGCGATATGGCGCTGACAGCTGATGCACGACCTGTGCATTGTTCGGTTGCAGATGTTATGTTTCAAATAAATGTACCAATTTAGTTTTTTTTATTAAATGTTAAGCAAATATCTGGATGCACTACCTTTCAGAAATAAAGAACTTATTATTACTATATATATATATATATATATATATATATATATATATATATATATATATATATATATATATATATATACTGACTCTGACTTACAGACTCATCACGATATCTTCAAAACTATACGCCCGATTGACTTGAATTTAGTATAGTTACTCATTTTGCATTGTGGATACTCAATAAGGGCGGATTTACGATAGTCTCATAAAAATCGAGATCGGAAATCAGCTAGTGTTTTTACAACATTACAGAAAAAACCAAACTAACACTCCACCTGATGGTAAATCACTTGATGGCTAGTCTCCGTGTAGACTGACCGCCTATTATTATTATTATTTTTGGGGTATCTGTATAGTTTTCTCATCTGGTTGGTTTCTATAAATATATAATTATAAATTAAAATGAAAAGATAAATATACATAAATATCAATAAAATAAAATAAATACAAAAAATACACAAATAAATAAAGATCCAACCAGATGGAAGCCCTCGGCAGGGGAGACCAAACGGCCGAGGGTTAGGGGGAAAGGGAAAGAAACCGACGGACGATGCGGGCGGTATCGAGGACCACTGCCTTCTGCATTTGAGCCCGGAGCGGTCCGTCACGGAGTCCCAGTCGCCTCAGATGACCCGAGAGGCTGACTGGGATTAGCCCATTCGCAGAGACGACTACAGGAATAATTTCGGTCGGCCAACCACCCCATATGTCGGTCACCTCGTGAGCCAGGTCCAGATATTTTGTTCGCTTATCTGTTTCGGCTTTCACGAGGTTCTCGTCATACGGAATGGTAATGTCGACCAAAAATATCCTTGACTGTGCCCGGTCTATCAGCACAATATCAGGCTTATTTGCAAGAATAGTCCTGTCTGTGATGATGGCCCGGTCCCAATAGAGCCTGGCGCGGTCATTTTCGAGCACGGCTTCCGGCAAGTACTTGTAATACGGCAATATTCGGTCCACGAGACCGTATTTCAGAGCGAGCTCCTGGTGTAGAATTCTGGCTACTAGGTTGTGCTTGTGCAAGTACTCAGAGTTAGAAAGCGCCGAACAACCGGAGATGACATGCCTAAGTGACTCCCCGGAATGGCGACAAGCTCGACAGACGTCGACGGTGCCATCCTTTAGGATGTATCTCCGATAGTTGTTGGTCTTAATAACCTGATCCTGTATTGCACAGACAAAACCCTCGGTTTCCCCGAAGAGGTCACCGAAACGTAGCCAGTTGAGGGAGGCCACTGTATTTACGAAGGGCTCATGTAGAGCCCTGTAGTACCTCCCGTGGAGCTCCTTCTCATCCATACGGTCTCCCGGTCGGAAATGCTAAGCACTGCTGGGTCCTGCCATTGCTCGTTGGCCAAGGATAGAGGGGTAAGCCCTTTATCACTAGAAATGACGTCATTATAGAATGGATCATCCGATCTCGCCAGGAAGTAATATCGGAGGCTGCACACTTCACGATTATGCATAGTGAGCGCGCTCAGAAAGCCACGCCCACCATGCTTTCGCGGCAAGTACAGCCTCATTACCGACGATCTCGGATGATGCATCCTATGGGACGTCATGGTAGTGCGGACTTTTCTATCCAGGGCGTTAAGTTCAGTCTGAGTCCACCTGAGTATGCCAAAGGTATAAGGACAGGTATGACCCAACCGTTAAATGCGTGTGTCTTATTCACACCGGACAAAAGGCTATTAAGCACTTTGGTCAAGCGTGCATAAAACACGTCGCAAACTGACTTTCATACCAGCCTCATCGATACCGATGTTCTGTGACATACCCAGGTATCGGTATGTTTCAGCCTCGGAAAGGGTCCTTAAGTTGACGGGCATAGATAAATCTATGCCCTCAGAGTTAGCAACCCTTCCCCTCTCAACATGGAGGACCGCACACTTATCCGTCCCCACCTCCATTCCAATGGAACTGCTAAACTCACAAGTGATTTTTAGCAATGCCATAAGATGGGAGCGACTGGAGGCGAATAACTTAAAGTTATCCATATAGAAAAGGTGGGTCACTTTTGTCCCTCCTTTCCGTAGCTGAAATCCTCTCCCGGTTCCCTCCAGTAAGGTACTGAGAGGGTTCAGGGAGAGGCAGAACCAGATTTTATTATTATTATTATTAAGTTTATATGTGGTGGAACTATACAGCAGCTACATTAGTAATAAATTTGTAGCACGAATGAGTCGGGTCGACCGAGGAAGTACCAAGCTCTCAGAGAATACTGGCGTAAAATAACAGCTTAATGTCACTGTGTTTCGTATGTTGAGTGTTAAGAACCTTTTTACAGGTGTCCATGGACTGCAGTAGCCATTTTCCATTTTTTATAGAATAAGGGTGACAAACGAGCACACAGTCCACCTGATGGTAAGTGGATGCTATGACCCATAGACATCTACATTTATCCTCGATTAAGAATCAAAACGCAGACGCGTTGTCATCCTTGAGGACTAAGATGGAATCGGATCTCTACACTCACCATACGAAACACAGCAGTATTAAGCTGCTATTTTACGCTGGTATTCTGTGAGAGAGCGTGGTCCTTCCCCGGTCAAGTCGACCCATTCGTGCTACAATCATAATATAGCTGTAGCGTGGCTCTACCTTCCATTCCATCTTAGTTGTTGTTGCTCATTTCCTATTTTCGTTTACCTCTGTTGCCTTTAACGACATCCAGGGAACTATATTCATATTTCCTTGTGAAATCGGCTACCACCAGCGACTTAATAAACCATTATCGTCGACCATTAATAAAAATACGCACTCTATTTTAAATAGCCGGCAAAGCATCTGCAATTCTTTTGGTATTACTGTTGTTCCTGGACTCGTTTGTCATCCCCTCTTATATGAAGTGGTAGATATTCTTGCATCTTCACTAAATTAAGATACTTTTATAATAAAATTTATAATCAATTTAATACTAATAGCTATAAAATAAATTTTCAATACTTTAAACTTTCTTAAAACGAAATTCATGGCGAGGAATTTCGTCTGTATCCTTCTGGTGTTGTATATACATAAATTGTAAGTGGATAATACCCGGAGAAGAATTATGTACCGATAAACATTTGAAAAAAAAAACGTAATAAATCTTTAATGTAACCTTATTATCCTATATTTTTTCGTCACAAGGTGACGATAGACACTTATGACAAACGCGAGACCAATGGGCTGAAGGACTATGATATTACGCTACGACAGCAAACATTTAACACTAAAATTGTTTATTTGGGATTTTATAATATCTCGTTATTAATTTCATCATCATCATCATCATTACAGCCCTTCACAAGTCCACTGCTGAACATAGGCCTCCCCCAAGTAATGCCACAAAGCACGGTCCTGAGCCACCTGCATCCATCGACTTCGTGCATATCTTACCAGGTCGTCGCTCCATCTAGTGGCAAATATCACCCCAAATATATAAGGCAACCTATGTCGGAAGCCTCTGTTCATCAGTGGACTCTATTAGGCTGTAACGGTAAAAGTAAGAGGCAACTATAGGAAATGCAGATAATATAACTTCATGTCTTCTGACAGATGGCACTTTAGACCTTCTGTTTGCACCAAACTTAAAATACCCAGAACACCGATGGGAAATGGGTCAAAGGGGCTCTGTCTGCAACAGGAGAGGCTCATATCTAGCAGATTTAAGGGCTGATGGAGACGAAGAAGAATTGAAATACATTAGTCCTACATAATTTTCATCGATTATCAAGTCTCTTATATATTACAAATTGTATATATATTTATTAAAAAATGTTTATAAATGCTTTTTTTTTCGGTTTTCAAAAAAGAAACAGAAAAAAGTATAATAAGAAAGCACTCGAGAGCAAGTTGAATATTGGAGTGGCAACAAATTGGAGTCGATTGGGCAGACAGCGAGTCAATTGCCTCGCGCGTTTGTAATTCATTCATGCGGAAAGAACTGATAACTCGAAACTCTAGTCCAATTTGAGATTTCGCAGTAGAAAATTATAACAAAAGAAAGTTACGGACGTAAAGCATTATATATATTTGGGTATCGTAATTTCTTTTGAGCGTTGTTCGTTCGGTTTCTTTGAAAAAAGGATTTCGGTAATGAAACGCCTTTAAGAAGTAGGTGTGTAAGACTACAATAACAACAACACGAAGTTGTTATTGAAATTTATAACATTAGCAGTAATTTTAAGTTATTTGCTGGATTCTTAGTTGTATACTATTACCTTCTTCCTTTAAAAAGATAGAGCTTTGAATATCAATCAATCCATTCGCTGTATTACTACCAAACATTTTTAAGGGAGCATGTCATATAGTGAGATTGAAAAAGATAGATTTCTGACTATCATATTTTCTGGTTATAACATTATGTTTTTATAAAACAGGAGCAAACAGTAGCACATTTCTGATAAAAATCAAAATAATAAAACTGTACGTGCCATCACGCCTGGCAAGAATTTCAACAATGGCTGATGAATATGAACAATGAATGGATGCTATTGCCTATCACATGGTTTGTTTCTCTTTGTCTTGTGTTTATATATATATATATATATATATATATATATATATATATATATATATATATATATATGCAGGGGGATATTTGCACGCCATAAAAACATAAAAAACTTTTTTTCTAAATATTGTCTTCGGAATGGTTGCAATGATTATGATGAAACTTTCAAAGAATTCGTACAGATGGAGAGCAATACGAGGAGGATATCTAGAACATATTTCGTTTGAAACACTTGAAGTTGTTTTTTTTTTGTAAAACAAAAATCGAAAAATTAAATGTATTTTGATCACCTTACATCCAAATAACGAAACATTAACAGATTATATCCAGCCGAATTTAGTGCGGATCGCTAGCAATATAATAAACAGTGATCATATAGACTTTGTAGTTTCAAAAAAAATACTTTTAACTATCGTCGTATTAGCGTATTTAACGTATTGAAAATCATATAGATGTAAGTGAACGAAAAAAAAGCTCCTAGAAATAAATATAAACTATATTTACCTCAATGCCGGTTCAAATTGTATTAAAGGAACTGTTACGTAAATGCTATAAAGGTATAGAACAAAATACCCAATGACTTTAATGAGTTACCTTTAACCATGTTTAAAAAAAAAGTTGATATAATGGATAAAAGAAAAATGTTTTACGGCCTAAATGAATTTACGTATTTTTATGAAAAATAAATCTGACGTCAGTAATATTCATATATAACTAATAATAAATTAATTGTGAACAACCTGAAAGTATGTACATTAACAATTATAAACAATAATTGCATAGTGCATTGAAGTAATATGTACTTACGTACTAGAACAGCTATCTCAAACAAAAAATGTGCGCTACTCTGTGTTCGCGAGGATGTTTTTTTATCATAGAATAAACATAGGTAGAATGACCCGTAGGTAGTAGTAGATCGTATTGTTAAATAGGTAAATTATATCGAGAACAATATTTAAATTTTTTCATTTATTTTGTATATTATATTTGCTTATTTAATATAATATTACATAATATTATATCGCAATCACATTTTAATGATATTTTTATCCGAATATTTTAAAAGGTATCTAAGTCAAATATAAAAAACATACTAAATGTATGTTTAACAAAACTTATTAACATAACATTTAAATCACAAATATATTTATTTAAATTAGAATAAAAGTCTTTCGTAAATGCTGGGCACGCAAGAGTTAAAAATGGACGAATTTATACCACTTTGACTTTGATGTGGAAACCTAAAAATAAAATAAAAGACTAATAAGCAGATGAACATCACATGAAAAATTTTGCCAAATTATAATAACTTACATATGTTTCTACAAAAAAATGTATATAGTAATATATTCGTCCTATACTTAAGTACCCACAGAAATGTCGCATCTAAACATATTAATTTCATAATCTATAATCCATGACACGAGACGGCGTCTTGGGAATAATTTGTTTATTATTATTACATAATACGTTTTTATTGATTAAGTATCTTATTAACCGATGAAAAGTAATTCCTTGGTTTTTACTGACATTTCTTGAGTTACTTGTACAGTATCTAAGTACACACGATCACATATTTTATCAGGAGATTTTTTTTTAAATCAACACAACACAACACGTGACAACTCTTTAAGCGCTTAGCGAGTGACTGATTTAAGTGTGTGTGTGCGGTGTATGCACCGCAGTTGAGTGGAACAGAGTAGCTGAATGCAGTGTCGCCTCTAGTACGTAGTACATAATAGCTCAATGTAACTAAATCAGTTACTATCTATATTTTTAGGTTTTCACATCAAAGTCAAAGTGGATCAAAATATTAACATTGTAAAAAGTTATTAAACGAAATGTCCAAAATTTTCATAATATTTGGGTACATTAATTCTTTGATTTTTCTATAACTACGAAATGCGTTTAATTATACAAAAATATCCCTACACTTCTTTAATCTATAAGCCATATGCTAATTCAATGTCATATTTACAACTCTTTTAGAACATAAAATTATTTTCCTTATTTTTAGTATGAACTATTACGCAGTTAATTAAAAACTTCTAGAGAGTTCCACGATAAGACGCTCTGTGATTGGTCGATTTTTTGGTATATAATAAAAGTTGTTTATATCACTTGTTATCAAAACGACATTCTATACAAATATACTAAGAGTTATAAATATGTTAAACAACTATATTAATACACGTTTTCACTCAGTTTTGTCGGTAATTTCATTATTATTACGAAAACAATATTCTTTATCACTTTGTTTCTTAACGTTGTTAGGCCGTCGCGAACATCTCTCCCGCCGTGCAGCGTCGCGACGATTTTCTCACAGCGGCGCTGCATCCATTTCGGTGAGCGACGTTGCTTCTACTTCGGCAGAGTAGAAGAGTTTCCTGGTTGGCCTCTTGATTAGGCCGTTTGCTGTGCGTACCTCCACAGTGCGAATCTGTCCGTCCGCACCGGGGTAAACAGCTTCCACCCTCCCTCGTGGCCACGTGTTACGAGGTAACTGGCCGTCAGCTATGAGGACTGGATCGCCCACCTGGAGATTGGGACCTCGCCCATGGGCCTCCCGCCGGTTTTGAAGTTCCGGTAAATACTCTCGGACCCAACGCTGCCAGAACATGTCAGCGAGTATCTGGGAGCGTTGCCAGTGTCTTTTGCTATTCATATCGTTTTCATCAAATACTCCAGATGTCGGCAGTCTCGCAGATCCTCCTAAAAGGAAGTGATTTGGAGTGATGGATTCGTCGTCGTCGCTGTCTACAGAGATGTGAGTCAATGGTCTGCTATTTACTGTGTACTCCACCTCGCAGAGCAGCGTGGCTAATACTTCCTCATGCGGATGTGTCTCATGAAGGACGGTGTATAGTGCCGTCTTCACGCACCGTATGAGACGTTCCCACACTCCTCCCATGAAAGGCGCGGAGGGGGTTATAAAACGCCACACTATGCCGCGTTGACTGGCTTCTTCTCGAAAAGCCTCCCGAAGTTCCTTGTCTGCGCCGTGCATGTCGGTGCCATTGTCAGAGTAAATCTCGGTGGGGCACCCTCGGCGAGCTGCGAATCTTCTTAATGCCAGTATTGCGGAGTCAGCGCTAAGATTTGCGACAACTTCTAAGTGGACAGCTCTGGATGTGAGGCAGGTGAAGAGAGCTACGTATCTCTTCTGATGTTGACGTCCCACAGTGACTGAAAGTGGCCCAAAGTAGTCCAGACCGGTGAAGGTGAACGGTCTCTGGTGATGAGCGAGACGTGTACTGGGATGATCACCGATCGCTGGCACTGATGGTTGTGCTTTTCTGATGCGACACTGTATGCATTGGCTCACTATCTTTTTCGTGGTGGGTCGAAGTCGGATCACCCAGTAGTGCTGTCGAACCTCGTTGATGGTAGGTTTGGTTCCGCAATGATGCAGGCTACGATGCGCCCAGTCAATGTATAATTGCGTGATGTAATGATCACCATCCAATATAGCTGGCCCCTTCATCTCTTCTGTGACTCCCTTCACGGCGGCTATGCGACTTCGTAGCGCGATGATTCCGTCTTTCAATTCTATTTGGAGCGGTCGTAGGCGGCTATCATGAGCAACCTTTTTATTATTTCGGAGATCGGTCGTCTCTTGTGAGAAGGAGCCCTCTTGTATGGCACGTATCAGGAGCTTTTCGGCCTTTCTGATGAATTCGGCCTCTAGTGTGATGTACCTTTTGACATCTCTATTTTTCACTTGACTGGGAGGCTGCGCGATTTGTCGCAGATTATTTTTCGATTTCCTCCAGTCGGGATCTTCCTCTTTGTCCCTTTTGGTTCTTTTATAGAAGATCCAGTCTGTGGTTTTGCGGCAGATTGTTATAAATTGTAGCACCGTAGCTCGCAATAAGCGTTCCCATCTCGAAAACCTTGCTAGATCGGGAACAGCTTCTCGGAGTATCGGAGCTTGATACGATTCCTTAATGGTGAGGGATCTTTCCTCACCTGTAGGTTCGGATGACGTGGGTCTTTCGATTGGCCATGCTGAGGGTTCTTTATATAGAAACGATGGGCCATTGTACCACTCGTGATTGGAGTCGAAGTTTGGTGGTACGTCCCTCGTGGCAATGTCAGCTATATTCAATTTGGTAGGTACCCAGCGCCAGTCCTCTACTTTACTATGTTCCTCGATTGCTGCTATTCGGTGGGCAACGAAAGGTTTGTAACTCCTGGAGCCCTTTTTTATCCACGGCATCACGCAATGTGCCTGGATGACAGCAGCAGCTACGCGGCTTCCCATCACGGCTGCTTGTAACTCGAGGCGAGGTATGGACGTTACTTTCAGCGGAGCTACCTTTGCCTTAGCCATGATGAGGCTCACATGTACTGTCCCATCGGGTGTCGTTGATCTCCAGTAGACTGCCGTTGCGTAGGCGCTCTCACTCGCATCGGTGAAATCGTGGACTTGGAGTGAACGTGCGTCGCTGAATCCAGGGTAGCATCTTGGGATGCTTACTGATTTGAGCTGTTCCAGATGTTGGATCCATGTGAACCATTGTTTAGTCAGGTCTTCGTCCAACTCCTGGTCCCAGTCTGTTCCTCGTCTCCATGCTTCCTGCAGTATTTGCTTTGCTCGAATTGTAACTGGGGAGGCGAGGCCGAGCGGGTCATACAGCGACATTACTATTTTAAGTGCTTCCCTCTTGGTTGGTGTTTTATGCAGCAAACTGATTGGAAGTCGAGCGAGCTTTAGGTTGAAGCTCAACTGATCAGTACCCGGTTTCCAGATTAATCCGAGTATCTTTTCCTCGGTTCCTTTGTTTCCCAAAACGACTGACTCAGATGCTTCATGGTCAGGTTCTAATTCTTTTACAACTTCTGGTGCGTTAGAAACCCATTTTCTTAATGTGAAGTGCGCGTTTTTGTGTACGTCGCGTACTTCCTTCGATATTCGCATTGCCTCTTCCAGAGACTGGAAACTGTCGAGATAGTCATCCATATAGTGGTTTTGAATGATAGCTTCTACGGCTTCTGGATACTTGTCTTTATATTTTTTAGCGTTCCAGTTTTTCGCGAATATGGCTGTGCAGGGTGAACTGGCTGCACCGAAAATGATCGACGTCATTCTATATTCTTGGGGAGCTTCATTACGTCGATCCCCTCTCCAGAGATATCTTAAGGCATCTCTGTCTTCGGGTCTAACTTTGACCTGCATGAACATTTCGGCTATGTCCGCGGAGACAGCGATTTTATGGCGGCGAAAACGCATCATGACCCCTGGTAGTGATTGCAGTAGGTCTGGACCCGTCAGCAGGAAGTCGTTCAACGACACCCCCTTTGTTTTGGCTGCGGCATCGTGTACTATTCGAAACTTCTCTGGCTTCATTGGGTTATGGACGTCGAAATGGGGTAGGTACCATGTTCTTCCCGGTGTGCTAGTTTTCGGTGTTATCTCGGCGTATCCTTTTTGTACTAGGGAATTCATTTGTTGATCATACTTCCTTTTTAGATCTTCGTCTCGATCTAACTTTCTTTCAATGGAAACGGGCCGTTTTATTGCTGTTTCATAATTTCCAGGCATCTCGATATCCTTTTCCTTCCAGAGAAGCGCTGTTTCTACGTGCCCGTCTTGTAACTGACGGGTGCTGCTATTTAGTATATCTTCAGCTTTCTTCTCTGGGTCGGAGTCTGGTCTTCTCGGATTGATAATGAGAGATTTCAGCGCGAAATATTCGCGGAGTTGGTCATCTATAGTTTCCTCGCTCTTGTGCAGCTCATTGGCCGCGTGGACGCGCTGATACGGGGCTTTAGTGTGTGCCCCGTGTAGCACCCATTCTAATTCTGTGAGCGAGGCGATTGGCTGGTGCGGTGGACCTCTTCGGATTTGAGTGGCTATCAGAAGTCTCCAATTGTCCTGTCCTATTAGGATCTTTGGGTTGCCGGAGTTATATATTAGCTGCTCCTTTAGGTCTTTCAAGTGGTTGCACTTGGTTATGTCTACTGCACGTACAGTCTGTGGCCCCAAGTTTAGGCTTGCAACCGTGCGTGCTCTGAATGGCACCCTTTTGCTGTGGAGACTCTTCAGCGATACTTTAATTCTTCGGGATTCCGGTGAATCGAGGGTAGTGTTCCCGATAGCGGTGATCTTAAACGGGTCGAACCGCCCTTTAGCTCCAATTTGTTTGGCGATCTCTTCATCCATTAGTGAAACTGTTGACCCATCATCCAACAGGCCGTGTGTGTTTACAGCTCCCGCCGGTCCAATTACTCGCACTGGAATTATTTTTAAATAGGCTTGATGCTTTGACACAGCGAATGAGTTAGCTACAGTTTCTTGAGCTTCTTTTTGTTTGACCTCAGTCTTCTTCTTTGTATTGTTATGGAGAAATCGATGGTGTGTCGCGGTGCATCCTTCTATTCCACACTTATTTGTTTTGCATTTGTGTGTCTGATTTCTATAACGTAAACAGCGGAAGCATAAATTATTTTGCTTTGCGAGTTCCCATCTTTTGTTGATATCTGTTTCTTTAAATTTTTTACATTCGGATCCGTAGTGACCCTCCTTTCCGCACACTCTGCATTTCGGAGACGGCTTAGTAGTAGCCGCGTGGGCTCTATGTACTGAACGATTGCTTTGTGCTTCGTTTATAATTTCTGGAGGCGCAAATGCACTGCAGAAGCGAGCTTGCTCGGTAATAAACTCGCTGAAGCAGCCGAGTTCTGGTCTAGAGACATATTTTTTAGATTCTATACCACTGGGCACGTATAGAGTTCGGCAGTCTGTCGGTGAGGTGTCGTAGCAGCTCTGCGTTGACAAGGTAATGATCTCGCTTTAGGGCTCGAAGAGTGACGACGCTTCCCCTCACTTTGCTCGCGAATGTGCAAATGTCTCTGGGCGCTTCTGTACAGCGTGCTAATCCTCGTAACTTCTCGGTTTCTGCTTGCGCAATTGAATCTGGACGCCCAAATTGTAGCTCCAGTTCTCCCATAATCTCATCTGGCTTAGCATGCCCGATGAGTTCTGAACTGGCTGTTTCCAAGGCTCTTCCTTGTAGACTTCGTCTTAGTCTAGCAGTGTTTTCAATGTCATTGAAGTAGCCTCGGGTTGTTTCGTAAATGGCACGGAATGAAAGCCACTCGGTATGTGCTCCGCTAAAGCTTGGCGGTGTCATTATAGCTTTCGACGCTGCGAAAGTATGCGACGATAGTGGCGCACTCTCTAACTTTGATTTGTCAGCGAGCGCGGCTATAGCGGACGTGAGCTCCGATATAAATGAACGGAGCCCTCTGTCTTCACTTATGACGGGTTCCTGGCTAGCTTTATTTGGCTTGGGATCCTTTTGTACATCTTCTGGATAGGAATCCTGGTTGGTGAGCTCTGATACAATCGGTAGGAGCCCACTGTCTTCATTAACGGTGGGTTCCTGGCTGAGCTTCTGTGGCATGGGATCCTTTTGCACGTCTTCTGGATAGGAATCCTGGTATGTGAGCTCTGATACAACCGGTAGGAGCCCCCTGCCTTCATTAACGGTGGGTTCCTGGCTGAGCTTCTGTGGCATGGGATCCTTTTGTACATTTTTTTTGGAGTGACCATCTTCATCATAGTCGTCTGATTCGTCTTCTCCTTCAGCCATCTGTAAGGAGATCTGCGCAAGTTCTAGTTTGATCTTCAATACTTCTTCACGAGCCTTCAAAATTCTTCTATTGGGCCGAACAGTCTTCTTTGACTTCGTAATGCAATCGGTGTGGCCCCTCGGTGGCTCTTCGGTGTGGGTGTCCTCCCGGAATGTTGGCGATGATGCATGGCTAAAGTCATCGTTGCCTTCTATATGTTCCCTCTGCTTCGTTGTGCGGGCCGTAGTGGTCGGCGCGGGCAGGGGTATTCCCCCCTCGGGGGGGCAACATGGCGCCTCAGCGCCCTCTACCGTTGATGGTGAGCGTGGTGGCATCTGGTGATGGACGGCGGCATTACTGGCCGACGAACCTCCTTCCAGACCGACGGTCCACGCCTTGGCTTCCCTTCCTTGCGAACGGGTGATCGGCATCTTGAATCTGAAAAATTCTGCGTTTTAAATACGGTGGTGATTATTTACCCGGTTCCGAAATACAAACGGATATATCCTGCGAAGGACCAACGAATGTGCCGGACGGGCGAAACTCTCCGGAGTTAATGTTGTCTAAGATACTTCGCGAGTCGCTCACGTCCTACACCTATAGGTTCCGGTGGGTACTTTCACTGCCGTCTTTGTGGGTTCCGCTGAAATATTGTGGACTGTGGTTCAAATCAAAATGCACGATTAACAAATACAAATAGCAAGGTAGTGGCCAGCGGTTCGACTGATTGATTAGTCGCGAAATTCTATAACTATTGATCACGGTTGTTAAACTACGGTTGTTCACTATTGATTGGTCACTGTATATTTCAAAAGATTTCTTTAAATTGTACGGTGGTATCAAAGATCTATTGGTAGTAGCTGGTTTTCTAACACTACTGACTAGCAACTATTATCAACTAAACTAGCTGATTTTATCACTTGTGTAACAGCGGATATCAGTTACCACTTTCACTACATGTAACTGCGGATATCAGTTACGACCTTTTTAGGCTAGCTAACACTTTCACTATATGCAACTGCGAATATCAGTTACGACCTTTTTAGGCTAGCTAACACTTTCACTATACGTAACTGCGAATATCAGTTACGACCTTTTTCGGCTAGCTAACACTTTCACTATGTGTAACTACGAATGTCAGTTACGACCTTTTTCGGCTAGCTAAAACTTTCAATATTCACTATATACTGCTACAGTTACTTCAGCTACCACCGGATACCACTCACTTCACTTCACTTGTCACTGGTAGTTCTTCACACTACTACTGGTACTGGGTCCCGAGCCCATAACAATGACTAACAAATGACTTTGGCAATACTTTACAGTGAGCCGCTTGCCATTTTCCGTTTGCCTCTTTATTGCATAAATTTTTCACTATACAAATGGCATAAATTGCAATAATTTCTATACAAAACTAATTGCTACACTAACATGCTATACATCATTAAATCGGAAGTCCGGCACTTTATTATTATATTATAAAGGTTACTCAAAATATTAACATTGTAAAAAGTTATTAAACGAAATGTCCAAAATTTTCATAATATTTGGGTACATTAATTCTTTGATTTTTCTATAACTACGAAATGCGTTTAATTATACAAAAATATCCCTACACTTCTTTAATCTATAAGCCATATGCTAATTCAATGTCATATTTACAACTCTTTTAGAACATAAAATTATTTTCCTTATTTTTAGTATGAACTATTACGCAGTTAATTAAAAACTTCTAGAGAGTTCCACGATAAGACGCGCTGTGATTGGTCGATTTTTTGGTATATAATAAAAGTTTTTTATATCATTTGTTATCAAAACGACATTCTATACAAATATACTAAGAGTTATAAATATGTTAAACAACTATATTAATACACGTTTTCACTCAGTTTTGTCGGTAATTTCACTATTATTACAAAAACAATATTCTTTATCACTTTGTTTCTTAACGTTGTTAGGCCGTCGCGAACACTTACCGCGATTGGTTAAGGGGAATATTAGTAATGTTTATAGCATTGTTAATATTCTTTTTTATAAACAATAAAAAATGTAAGAAATTGAATTCCCACTTTTTGTTTAATTTTTTTGCATGTAATAAGTAAATATATAATCATCAAAATTTAAGATCATACTTTATTGTACACATACATTCTGGCAAATAAACGAATTTGAATTTGTCATACGTTTCTCCCAACTATCATTTTGCAAAAATTTAAACAAATTTGCATTTTCTGGGGTGAAGGCTATGTATTAGTTTGATATTTTAAAAGCGACTGCAATTTTTCATGTCACTACATGCACTATTTAATAATATTGCATGAACGTCTCTATCACAAAATTATTTATTTTAATTTTATAATGGGCTTTTTGAAACCAAGTCTTTATATATAAAATCTAGTAGGGAAATTAACGAACATAAACTACTACGTAATCATTTAATATACACATTACGCCCTATTTTATTATTTATTGCACTAAAGATAGTGGAGTAGTTTCTTTAATTCCTCTTTTACTGTGCGGTCCATACCGCTCTGGAATGCCTTGCCTGTTCATATCAAGAAAATTCCTAACAAGAATTCTTTTAAAAGACTAGTTCGAGAATTGTATCGTAAGAATAATACCACCTGGCTTATCCGACTATTGTTTTTTTTTTTCTTTTTTACTTTATAAGTGATATTTTCATATAATGTATTTTATTATGTATTGTGTTATTTTATTTTTGTCTCATAATATTTTATTTACTTATAGATTTTGTATAGAAGTACCCGATTATATATTTACTATTTATCGTATCCTCTACCTTTAAACGAGCAATTCTTGTATATATATAATCGGAATCTCGGAAACGGCTCCAACGATTTTCATAAAATTTTGTGTGCGGGGAGTTTCGGGGGCAATAAATCGATCTAGCTAGGATTTATTTTTGGAAAATGTCTTTTTGTCCGTGTTTTTAGGCAATAAAAAACTGCTACAATATCGTTAGAATAAGAAGGTAAATTTTGACAGTTTATTAATGATTACAAATAGCTTAATTGGTATATTGGGCAGTCACAAAATCGTAATACCATGGTTCGAGCCCAGACCAACCGACTTTTTTTAATTTTTTTAAAAAAATTTCTTCTTTGAGAAAATCTTTTTTTTCGAGCCCTTTTTTTAGTATTTTTTAAAAACACGAAAATTTAAATTAAACTAATTGCACTCATGATTTTTTATTCAAATAACCAATTCAGTTTTTTCTATTATGTCGATAAGATCAAAAAATATTATTCGTATTTCATCAGTATGTAATTTTTATCTAAATATAATTTACAAAATACACGAATTAAAAAAAAACGAGCGAAAAATACCGAGCACTACAATAGAAGCACTACAATAAAAGCAGAAGTACGGGCCGCCTATGGACTTGAAACTAGCGCTCAGATCATTTGGAATTGCTTACAGCCAGCTGGGCTGCGAACACGGAGGTCTTGGCGACCACCTTTGAATTAACGGCAATAATTGAATTTGATCACGGCATCCTGCCTGTAACTACCCATAACTCGCTCTCTTTACTTCCCAAGGTTCGCTGGTAGAGAATGCCATATAGCATTAAGTTCATTTTTTATATAATATCTTTATTATTTATATATCTGATCTTTATTATACACCTACAGGCCTATGTTCAGCAGTGGACTTGTGAAGGACTGTAATGATGATGATGATGATGATACACCTTATACTAAGAGATATAAAGGGCAGACTTAATGCCTTATGGGCATTCTCAAAATATTATAATTAAATCTGTTAAAATTGACTAAGTCAGATTTCTTTTTTTATACATTATATAGATTTTATTGTTTTATATTTTAATTCTATATAAATATTTAAGTAAAGAGTTTAAAAATAAGAAGAATTTATAATATAGTCTGTGTGTGTGTGTGTGTGTGTGTGTGTGTGTGTGTGTGTGTGTGTGTGTGTGTGTGTGTGTGTGTGTGTGTGTGTGTGTGTGTGTGTGTGTGTGTGTGTGTGTGTGTGTGTGTGTGTGTGTGTGTGTGTGTGTGTGTGTGTGTGTGTGTGTGTGTGTGTGTGTGTGTGTGTGTGTGTGTGTGTGTGTGTGTGTGTGTGTGTGTGTGTGTGTGTGTGTGTGTGTGTGTGTGTGTGTGTGTGTGTGTGTGTGTGTGTGTGTGTGTGTGTGTGTGTGTGTGTGTGTGTGTGTGTGTGTGTGTGTGTGTGTGTGTGTGTGTGTGTGTGTGTGTGTGTGTGTGTGTGTGTGTGTGTGTGTGTGTGTGTGTGTGTGTGTGTGTGTGTGTGTGTGTGTGTGTGTGTGTGTGTGTGTGTGTGTGTGTGTGTGTGTGTGTGTGTGTGTGTGTGTGTGTGTGTGTGTGTGTGTGTGTGTGTGTGTGTGTGTGTGTGTGTGTGTGTGTGTGTGTGTGTGTGTGTGTGTGTGTGTGTGTGTGTGTGTGTGTGTGTGTGTGTGTGTGTGTGTGTGTGTGTGTGTGTGTGTGTGTGTGTGTGTGTGTGTGTGTGTGTGTGTGTGTGTGTGTGTGTGTGTGTGTGTGTGTGTGTGTGTGTGTGTGTGTGTGTGTGTGTGTGTGTGTGTGTGTGTGTGTGTGTGTGTGTGTGTGTGTGTGTGTGTGTGTGTGTGTGTGTGTGTGTGTGTGTGTGTGTGTGTGTGTGTGTGTGTGTGTGTGTGTGTGTGTGTGTGTGTGTGTGTGTGTGTGTGGTGTGTGTGTGTGTGTGTGTGTGTGTGTGTGTGTGTGTGTGTGTGTGTGTGTGTGTGTGTGTGTGTGTGTGTGTGTGTGTGTGTGTGTGTGTGTGTGTGTGTGTGTGTGTGTGTGTGTGTGTGTGTGTGTGTGTGTGTGTGTGTGTGTGTGTGTGTGTGTGTGTGTGTGTGTGTGTGTGTGTGTGTGTGTGTGTGTGTGTGTGTGTGTGTGTGTGTGTGTGTGTGTGTGTGTGTGTGTGTGTGTGTGTGTGTGTGTGTGTGTGTGTGTGTGTGTGTGTGTGTGTGTGTGTGTGTGTGTGTGTGTGTGTGTGTGTGTGTGTGTGTGTGTGTGTGTGTGTGTGTGTGTGTGTGTGTGTGTGTGTGTGTGTGTGTGTGTGTGTGTGTGTGTGTGTGTGTGTGTGTGTGTGTGTGTGTGTGTGTGTGTGTGTGTGTGTGTGTGTGTGTGTGTGTGTGTGTGTGTGTGTGTGTGTGTGTGTGTGTGTGTGTGTGTGTGTGTGTGTGTGTGTGTGTGTGTGTGTGTGTGTGTGTGTGTGTGTGTGTGTGTGTGTGTGTGTGTGTGTGTGTGTGTGTGTGTGTGTGTGTGTGTGTGTGTGTGTGTGTGTGTGTGTGTGTGTGTGTGTGTGTGTGTGTGTGTGTGTGTGTGTGTGTGTGTGTGTGTGTGTGTGTGTGTGTGTGTGTGTGTGTGTGTGTGTGTGTGTGTGTGTGTGTGTGTGTGTGTGTGTGTGTGTGTGTGTGTGTGTGTGTGTGTGTGTGTGTGTGTGTGTGTGTGTGTGTGTGTGTGTGTGTGTGTGTGTGTGTGTGTGTGTGTGTGTGTGTGTGTGTGTGTGTGTGTGTGTGTGTGTGTGTGTGTGTGTGTGTGTGTGTGTGTGTGTGTGTGTGTGTGTGTGTGTGTGTGTGTGTGTGTGTGTGTGTGTGTGTGTGTGTGTGTGTGTGTGTGTGTGTGTGTGTGTGTGTGTGTGT
Source organism: Parnassius smintheus behrii (assembly GCA_036936625.1). Taxonomy (NCBI): domain Eukaryota; kingdom Metazoa; phylum Arthropoda; class Insecta; order Lepidoptera; family Papilionidae; genus Parnassius; species Parnassius smintheus. The sequence goes on from JAUPFT010000022.1 coordinate 28,774,599, forward strand.
GTGTGTGTGTGTGTGTGTGTGTGTGTGTGTGTGTGTGTGTGTGTGTGTGTGTGTGTGTGTGTGTGTGTGTGTGTGTGTGTGTGTGTGTGTGTGTGTGTGTGTGTGTGTGTGTGTGTGTGTGTGTGTGTGTGTGTGTGTGTGTGTGTGTGTGTGTGTGTGTGTGTGTGTGTGTGTGTGTGCGTGCGTGCGTGCGTGCGTGCGTGCGTGCGTGCGTGCGTGCGTGCGTGCGTGCGTGCGTGCGTGCGTGCGTGCGTGCGTGCGTGCGTGCGTGCGTGCGTGCGTGCGTGCGTGCGTGCGTGCGTGCGTGCGTGCGTGCGTGCGTGCGTGCGTGCGTGCGTGCGTGCGTGCGTGCGTGCGTGCGTGCGTGCGTGCGTGCGTGCGTGCGTGCGTGCGTGCGTGCGTGCGTGCGTGCGTGCGTGCGTGCGTGCGTGCGTGCGTGCGTGCGTGCGTGCGTGCGTGCGTGCGTGCGTGCGTGCGTGCGTGCGTGCGTGCGTGCGTGCGTGCGTGCGTGCGTGCGTGCGTGCGTGCGTGCGTGCGTGCGTGCGTGCGTGCGTGCGTGCGTGCGTGCGTGCGTGCGTGCGTGCGTGCGTGCGTGCGTGCGTGCGTGCGTGCGTGCGTGCGTGCGTGCGTGCGTGCGTGCGTGCGTGCGTGCGTGCGTGCGTGCGTGCGTGCGTGCGTGCGTGCGTGCGTGCGTGCGTGCGTGCGTGCGTGCGTGCGTGCGTGCGTGCGTGCGTGCGTGCGTGCGTGCGTGCGTGCGTGCGTGCGTGCGTGCGTGCGTGCGTGCGTGCGTGCGTGCGTGCGTGCGTGCGTGCGTGCGTGCGTGCGTGCGTGCGTGCGTGCGTGCGTGCGTGCGTGCGTGCGTGCGTGCGTGCGTGCGTGCGTGCGTGCGTGCGTGCGTGCGTGCGTGCGTGCGTGCGTGCGTGCGTGCGTGCGTGCGTGCGTGCGTGCGTGCGTGCGTGCGTGCGTGCGTGCGTGCGTGCGTGCGTGCGTGCGTGCGTGCGTGCGTGCGTGCGTGCGTGCGTGCGTGCGTGCGTGCGTGCGTGCGTGCGTGCGTGCGTGCGTGCGTGCGTGCGTGCGTGCGTGCGTGCGTGCGTGCGTGCGTGCGTGCGTGCGTGCGTGCGTGCGTGCGTGCGTGCGTGCGTGCGTGCGTGCGTGCGTGCGTGCGTGCGTGCGTGCGTGCGTGCGTGCGTGCGTGCGTGCGTGCGTGCGTGCGTGCGTGCGTGCGTGCGTGCGTGCGTGCGTGCGTGCGTGCGTGCGTGCGTGCGTGCGTGCGTGCGTGCGTGCGTGCGTGCGTGCGTGCGTGCGTGCGTGCGTGCGTGCGTGCGTGCGTGCGTGCGTGCGTGCGTGCGTGCGTGCGTGCGTGCGTGCGTGCGTGCGTGCGTGCGTGCGTGCGTGCGTGCGTGCGTGCGTGCGTGCGTGCGTGCGTGCGTGCGTGCGTGCGTGCGTGCGTGCGTGCGTGCGTGCGTGCGTGCGTGCGTGCGTGCGTGCGTGCGTGCGTGCGTGCGTGCGTGCGTGCGTGCGTGCGTGCGTGCGTGCGTGCGTGCGTGCGTGCGTGCGTGCGTGCGTGCGTGCGTGCGTGCGTGCGTGCGTGCGTGCGTGCGTGCGTGCGTGCGTGCGTGCGTGCGTGCGTGCGTGCGTGCGTGCGTGCGTGCGTGCGTGCGTGCGTGCGTGCGTGCGTGCGTGCGTGCGTGCGTGCGTGCGTGCGTGCGTGCGTGCGTGCGTGCGTGCGTGCGTGCGTGCGTGCGTGCGTGCGTGCGTGCGTGCGTGCGTGCGTGCGTGCGTGCGTGCGTGCGTGCGTGCGTGCGTGCGTGCGTGCGTGCGTGCGTGCGTGCGTGCGTGCGTGCGTGCGTGCGTGCGTGCGTGCGTGCGTGCGTGCGTGCGTGCGTGCGTGCGTGCGTGCGTGCGTGCGTGCGTGCGTGCGTGCGTGCGTGCGTGCGTGCGTGCGTGCGTGCGTGCGTGCGTGCGTGCGTGCGTGCGTGCGTGCGTGCGTGCGTGCGTGCGTGCGTGCGTGCGTGCGTGCGTGCGTGCGTGCGTGCGTGCGTGCGTGCGTGCGTGCGTGCGTGCGTGCGTGCGTGCGTGCGTGCGTGCGTGCGTGCGTGCGTGCGTGCGTGCGTGCGTGCGTGCGTGCGTGCGTGCGTGCGTGCGTGCGTGCGTGCGTGCGTGCGTGCGTGCGTGCGTGCGTGCGTGCGTGCGTGCGTGCGTGCGTGCGTGCGTGCGTGCGTGCGTGCGTGCGTGCGTGCGTGCGTGCGTGCGTGCGTGCGTGCGTGCGTGCGTGCGTGCGTGCGTGCGTGCGTGCGTGCGTGCGTGCGTGCGTGCGTGCGTGCGTGCGTGCGTGCGTGCGTGCGTGCGTGCGTGCGTGCGTGCGTGCGTGCGTGCGTGCGTGCGTGCGTGCGTGCCGTGCGTGCGTGCGTGCGTGCGTGCGTGCGTGCGTGCGTGCGTGCGTGCGTGCGTGCGTGCGTGCGTGCGTGCGTGCGTGCGTGCGTGCGTGCGTGCGTGCGTGCGTGCGTGCGTGCGTGCGTGCGTGCGTGCGTGCGTGCGTGCGTGCGTGCGTGCGTGCGTGCGTGCGTGCGTGCGTGCGTGCGTGCGTGCGTGCGTGCGTGCGTGCGTGCGTGCGTGCGTGCGTGCGTGCGTGCGTGCGTGCGTGCGTGCGTGCGTGCGTGCGTGCGTGCGTGCGTGCGTGCGTGCGTGCGTGCGTGCGTGCGTGCGTGCGTGCGTGCGTGCGTGCGCTGCGTGCGTGCGTGCGTGCGTGCGTGCGTGCGTGCGTGCGTGCGTGCGTGCGTGCGTGCGTGCGTGCGTGCGTGCGTGCGTGCGTGCGTGCGTGCGTGCGTGCGTGCGTGCGTGCGTGCGTGCGTGCGTGCGTGCGTGCGTGCGTGCGTGCGTGCGTGCGTGCGTGCGTGCGTGCGTGCGTGCGTGCGTGCGTGCGTGCGTGCGTGCGTGCGTGCGTGCGTGCGTGCGTGCGTGCGTGCGTGCGTGCGTGCGTGCGTGCGTGCGTGCGTGCGTGCGTGCGTGCGTGCGTGCGTGCGTGCGTGCGTGCGTGCGTGCGTGCGTGCGTGCGTGCGTGCGTGCGTGCGTGCGTGCGTGCGTGCGTGCGTGCGTGCGTGCGTGCGTGCGTGCGTGCGTGCGTGCGTGCGTGCGTGCGTGCGTGCGTGCGTGCGTGCGTGCGTGCGTGCGTGCGTGCGTGCGTGCGTGCGTGCGTGCGTGCGTGCGTGCGTGCGTGCGTGCGTGCGTGCGTGCGTGCGTGCGTGCGTGCGTGCGTGCGTGCGTGCGTGCGTGCGTGCGTGCGTGCGTGCGTGCGTGCGTGCGTGCGTGCGTGCGTGCGTGCGTGCGTGCGTGCGTGCGTGCGTGCGTGCGTGCGTGCGTGCGTGCGTGCGTGCGTGCGTGCGTGCGTGCGTGCGTGCGTGCGTGCGTGCGTGCGTGCGTGCGTGCGTGCGTGCGTGCGTGCGTGCGTGCGTGCGTGCGTGCGTGCGTGCGTGCGTGCGTGCGTGCGTGCGTGCGTGCGTGCGTGCGTGCGTGCGTGCGTGCGTGCGTGCGTGCGTGCGTGCGTGCGTGCGTGCGTGCGTGCGTGCGTGCGTGCGTGCGTGCGTGCGTGCGTGCGTGCGTGCGTGCGTGCGTGCGTGCGTGCGTGCGTGCGTGCGTGCGTG